>OMLF01048769.1:0-19467 GCA_900302615.1 Holocentrus rufus | reverse complement strand
CCTTTCCAGGATTCAGGATTTACAGTTGAGGTGTTTGACTGTAGCTGTTTTCATAATTTATTCCTTTGTATAAACCACAAAGAGAGAGAGAGAGAGAGAGAGAGAGAGAGAGAGAAAGAGAGAGGTGTTGAGATTTGGACTGACTTTGCATTTTCCTCTTAAAGGACAGGAGGTGAAAATGAGACTGTATATTTTTCTGTAAAGAGTCATCTCATCTTTTCTCACTCTCTCTCACACACACACACACACACACAATATACAAGCACTGTATTGCATTTCACTGGAAAGCCTTTTGTGACATGATGCTTTAAAGAGGTGCTACTTCATATAAATAAAGATTTATTTACACACTGGGGAAATGGATCTTTAGCAGAAGTTCAGTCAAATTTAAAAGATTCCCACGGGGAAACTGGACAAGACAACGCTGGAAAAAGTTTTCCAGATATAAATAACCTCCCTCATGGTGCACCGGTTTAATTCTGCGCTGCCTGTTTCTGAATATTGAATGTACAGTACGACCTGTTTCTGTCACAGGGAAACGTGACTGTGATTTAGGTGATTTCTTCTGTGAAACTGAAATTGCTCACTTCCCGCCCCTCAGACCCGTGAAAGCTGTCAAAACCCCCGAGTCCATTATTTTAATGGACGTGGGCATCAATGGCAACAAAGTCCTGAACATGAACTGATGAATAAAGAGATTCTTCGTTCCAGTCACTCCAATCCAGCACATCAGAGGATCCGGTTTACATGAAATCCCGCTGTTCGATGCACATCTCTCTGTTCAGCATTTAAAGGTGCATTCTGCAAAACTGATGGTCAACTGAAGCAAAGACTTGCAACTCAATGCACAAAAAACAGCACCATTTAATACCGTTCAATACCATTTTCACCTCTGTATATCCACTGGTTCATTCCAAAGGGTAGCATTTTGTGTTAGCTTAGCATAAAGACTTGAAGTCTGTAGGAGTCATTAGCCTAGCTCTGTTAAGGTGAAAAAATAAACCTTAAACTGCTCATAAACAAAACTTAAACTCTGAAGCTGTTTTATTTACACAGTGTCATTTGACAGAGCTAGGCTAATGACTCCTGTAGACTTCAAGTCTTTATGCTAAGCTAACATGAAATGCTACCCATAGGTACCGAAGCAGTGGACGTACAGAGGTGAAAATGACAAGAGGTGAACATCTTGTCTCAGCCTGGGTAAGTCAGAAAAAGGGCATTTTGCCCAAAACAGACACCAAATCCAACCTATTCATTCACCTCCTGTTTCTGAGTGAAGCATTTTTCATTTTTGCACTCAGGGAACTGAAAGATGCTTTGAATAGAGAAAATGTTGCTGATTTTCCATAGCTGTACCAGGCTGCTTTGAAGACACACAGAAGGATCAAAAGGCCTAAAATGCAAATGTAAGATGAAAAGACTGAAAGGTTTTAGCCACAGCTGTGACGGTAACTCAAAACAGGAGTTTATCAGAACAAACTCACCAAAACTCATTCACCTGTTCTCTTGTACACATAACAAAACCAGGCAGGAAAAATCACCAAATCAACATCCAGCTGCACCCAGATCCAGTCCAGACCAAGTCCACCAGAGAGAAACACACCAGATGTCTCAAACCAAAAAGTCTCACACGATAATAAAGTGATTCAGACTGATACAAGATATCATTATCTGATATAATTTCCCCTTGATTTGTCATACACATCCTGAAATGGGACATAAAAGTCCCCAAAACAAACTGTAAACACCACGATCAAAGAAAACCTGTTGATTAGTTAGACTCAACAGGTTACAGCTATACATGAGTTTTATAAAGAACATATAATATGCATTTTTTTCCCTTAAACAATCTGACACTGGGAGTCAAAAAACAAACCAAACAACAACAGATGTCCCAAAACTGAGAGAGACCCCGCATCGATAAATCAACTCAGCAGAGCGAAGACAAGAGTCCAAACTTACATGATGTCCCTCGGTTCCCGTATGCACATCCTGACGCTCGGCTTGGAGTTCAGCACGATCGATTTCTTCTTCCTCACGGACGGAGCAGACATGACGGCGGACATGACAGCAGCAGCGCCGCACAGCACACCACCATACTTCAATTTCCCCCCACCGGTGATGAGCGACAGACGACGGACGGACGGCGAGGACGGAGGGACGGGCGGGTACCAGAAAGTCCGATAGAGGAATCAGCGAAGAGACTGAGGGCGAGGAAAGCGTTCAGATGTGGAAGAACAGGATGGAAAATGGAAGAATAGATGTTCGTCGGGGGGAAATGTTGAAATATTTGGTAAGTTAAGAGGACAGGCGGAGAGACAGAGGAGACGATGTGTCGAGTAGAAAATCTCTTGGTGGTCTGAAACCCTGAAACACCCCGAGTCGCTTCCTGAAGGGGCCTCCGCTGCCAGCCGGGGCCTCTGATTGGTCCACAGGCTGTAGCATGTCACTCCGTACTTCCTCAGAGGGAGAACGCCATTGGCTGATGGCCGCTACCTACCAAGACACGCACAAATGCACACACACACACACACACACTCACACACCTCACACACCCCGGACACACAGAGCACACAAGACCCGAGCAAGAGACGGGGTGGGACTTTCCATCCCCCCAGAGTGGAACAATAGAGAGGTCGCAAACACACACACACACACACACACACACAAAATCTACGACTGCAAATAATAGCTGACAGAGTTGTTCCTCTGTTTGTCTGCAGGTGGACCTAAACACAACATCATATCAAGCACAGGTACACAGTTGTTATTTCTCACATCATAATCCAGGATCGTCTGCACAACACACACATCCTCGCCTCATACACACTTTGACAGACCAGGCGTTCTCACAGTGCAGCCTGCAGGCCAATGACGGCCCTTGCAAACATTTCTGGTGGCCCACAATGAGTTAAAGTGACATGATGAAATGCCTGCGTTATATTTGGTCACGTTCTGATACAATTTTAAACCAACTTTCATCACACAGCTCTACGGTTTAAATAATGGTGAAACTGCGCCCCCTAGCTGGGCTCAGCTGTCAAGTTAGGGATGGTTGCACGGCATCATTGCAGGTATGCAAGCCGGTTAGCAAGATGGAGGAGCTGGGGCCATTGCACAAAAAAAAGTGTGTGTGTGTGTGTGTGTATGTTTGTCTATCTCTCTCTGTCTTTTTCTTTCTCTCTCTCTCTACAGGTTTTCTTGGTCGTGTTTTTTTTAGGCTGGCTTTGCATGGTGCAACTTCCATGCAACAGCTGCAGGTTGCATTACTGTTGCCATGTCAACGAAACCATACAGAACATTCCAAATGATGCAGCAAACCAAATATATAATTTTCATTGGATGGTTTGCCTGGAACTCCAAGTTGCCTGGAACTGAAGTTGCATTTCAGTTGCTCCATGTAAAACCAGCCTTACATTACTGGCTGCAAACCAGTAGACATGCCCCTTTGTCATTACAACTGGACATGTGGGATTTTTCGTCTCAAAAAACACAACATACATTTCTCAAATGATTCACAACTGGCATGACTTTTTGTCAGGCGCTACAATTCTTGTAAGAGTAAAGCAATGAATGTGATCAAAAACAACTGCTTAATCAGTTATTCCATTCAAGTAAACGCTGACTGCTCTCATTCATCTTACAGTCGACACAACTTGACCTGAGGAGGAGTTTCTGTTGTAAAATTCAAGATGTCTTTTGTGGTTTTTAACCCTCCCACCTAATTCCAGCATGTCAGGCTTTAGAAAGATGAATTCATTTTCACTGTCATTGAACATGTTCTGCACAAGAACTGCATCCTACTGATAATGGTGCAGCACAGCAGCTAAAGAGACGGGATGGGAAGTTTTGATATGTGTAGTTTGAACTTGTTATTGTGAGTCCTCTGTCTCTGTTTTGCTTCCCTGTGTTTGTGTTTCATCATTTCATCATCAGTTTCATTCTTTGTAAAGTCATTTGTGTCATTCTTATGATCAAAGTCTGTATACTGAATGCAAGTGAACTCCAAATGAACTTGAACTTGTTTAAAATAATTTTATATTCCACTGGCCGTCTGCATCTCCCCTGTTTTTTTTTCTACCTGGTTGACCTGTTTAGAAGAATACACAGATGTCAATAGGAAGTACACTGCTGCTGAGGAAGGACGCATGAAGTGTGACTGCATGAAATATAGACACAAAATGTGCAACTTTGAGTATTTAGGTGTCATGTCACCAATCGCAGTACATATTGTAGTTTTTTAGTTTGACACAGATATAGCAACAGATGCAACACTGTAAGCCTGCAGTAAAATGAGGGACTTCTGTTGTATTTGCTGTAAGTTTTTAATTTGTTGTTTCATCCCTTTCATGACTTGTGTGCATTTAATCAGATGTTTCATGGCGTAAATGAAGGAAAAACAATGTTTGAACTTATATTATACTATACTAATATTTTGACTTTTTGAATTGCCTTATGGATTACTTGTATCAGTCCCAGGCCCATAAAAGCATTTATGTATGTTAAATATATTTGTAATCATGTATGTCAGATATATTTGTTAATTATCTACATGGTACACAACATCATATTAATTATATTGCAAATTCATCTGATCAGTCCCTGAATGATCGCGTATTCCCCCGTGTTTCACTCCTATACAGCCACGCTCTTATTTTGAAATAAACAAGCACACCACTGTTAATAAGCTGCAACCAGTCGGTGCAGCTTATCTAGTTGGGGAAGCGGCAGCCTGAAGTCGGCCCGTACCTGTTCGATTGTGCTGTCACTATTAAAGATATTCAAGAACAGTCCTGATAAATGATCTGGTATTTAGGCCTCTGCAGGACTGACTTCGGTCCGTGTTCTCAAACCAAAAGGATCATTGTAGTCCGGGGTGAAGCTTAATTCTTTATGTCTTGACAGAAACATGCTTTCTTTCACCCTGGCCGTGTCAGAATGTGAACATCGTGTACCTGCCGGGTTTAAGAGTGAACAAGATTAAAACCTGAGACCCCACATGAAAGTTTGCCGTCTGACGAAGCGAGCTGAAGACGCTCGGCGGCTGCCTGAGAAACAGAATGTGGTTTGTGTCTCAGCAGTACAACAAGCACACTGCCGTTTTCAGCAGAGAGAGAGAGAGAGAAAAAAAGATGTGTCTTCAAATGAACCTGACCGTGCAGCCTGAGTCAGCTGCTCAACAGGGTCAGTCTGTCAGTCCCAACAATGAAAAAATAAAAACAAAACATTACATACAGAGCCGTGGGATGCTGTGAACGGGGATAAAACGTTGATGCAAGACTGTCACATGATCCAGATCATGATGTAGTATTGAGTATGTGCAGGCCGTGCTAAAAACCCCCTCCACCCCTCCTGTTGGCCTCTACTTCTGTTATTTATTTTCATGCATTTGCTTCTTTCATGGCCACTGTACAGGAACAGAGATACATCAGTACATACAGAAGTTTAAAATTGGAAATACACCAAATGGGAAAAATAAGGATGAAAGGTTTTGCAGGATGCCAAAGACATACCAACACCGCCAGATTTACTTCTGTATCTGGTCATCCACACGTCAAATCCCAACAGCTGGACGAGCTGCAGAGCTGATCTCACGATGTGATCTGGGTCAACAGAAACTGATCTAACACAAACCAAAGTGCTCTGCTGATTGGGAGGGAAGACAGCAGCACGACCAGAGGAGTTCACCCGGCTCAGGCAGCTCATTACCTCCATCCAGGGCGGAACAATTAAAAGAAAGATCTGGCTAATGCTGAAATCGCAGTATGTCAAAGTGCAATATTCAAATCTCAGGAGCTGCAAGTTTTTTCATAAAAGGTAAGATGTATGACAAAATCCTGTTGAAATGGTGGCGCTGCAGAGATGTCCTGACCTTCAAATCCAATGAAATGAAATCGTGAATCTTATCACAATCGCAGAAATAACTGCAATACCTTTTTTTTTTTTTTAAACCACACAGTTCAGCCCTGCCTCTGTCCCACAGGAGGCAGCGTTAGATACTTTTCAAACACATTAAACCAACTTTACATCCATTTTATGGCTAAACAGAGCTGACAAGAAAATCATGCACCACTGTGCTACCTTGAAAGCCCTGCCTTCAAACACAATAAACAAACTTTATATTCATCTCACCACGAACTAGCCAGTAAAAAGCCATAAAAAACAGTCAAGAAGAGACTGTTGCACTGCTGTAAACCCTCTGTGGCACCATCAGGTTTGCTTAACACAGCAGATGTATGGATAGAAAGTTCATCCACCCACTGAGAGTCAAAGAGCTCTTAGCATTCACGCTACAATAAATGAGACAACAAGAAACTGTTTTGCACAAGGAGCTTCATCAGCTGTGCAGCCTCTCTTTCACAGCAAACTTAATCTGTTAAAACTGCCAGTAAACAGGGTAGGACATGAGAAACTGCTCTGAGCGACACTCACAGCCAGAGGGAGTTGCACAAGCAGCGCAGTGCAGCTCCCTCTGGTGAAGCAAACTTAGCATCCATGCATCCATTCCTTAAAGCAACCCATAAAAAGCCAAACACTCCATAAAGCGCACGTCTCGAATTAACTCACAGACAAGCATTTTAAATAAGACTTACCCATAGAGCGCTGCATCAGCTGTGGAGCTCGTCTGTCTCAGCCTCTGTCATCAGTGGTTTAGCCGTGCAGAAGCTCCACTTCAGCCCAGTTTACTTCCTGGCGTGGCGTTTTTTTTTTTTTTTTTTTTTTTTTTTCAGAGCTATAAAGTGTCATGACACCCTCCCTTCAACCACAAGAGAAGCTGGCTGAGGCTCGAGCTGACACAGAGGCAGACAGGGCAGTATACAGACACATGGGGAAGAAACTCGGTTCTAATTACCAACATAAACAACTACAAACAGCAGGATTCCTTGAGGTTAATCGTACAGTAGTACCATCTGTTTTGTGGTGTTAAAACCAACCTTTTTTTTTTTGTAGGATCCTGGCTTTTGTTTGCTGAAATCCCTACCAACAAAACTGTTTAAACATTTCACAAAAAAAGGCTGACCCACTGTACGAGTGCAGCCTAAACATCCAGCCCAACTTCCCTTTTCTAGTGCACCACTCCTTTTTACATCTGGTCAGCAATTTTTTTACACCCACGCACTGTTTGACCTAAAGTTCGCCTCTGTGTGTCCCTGCAAAGCCAGTGATCTCTACAAAACTGGTAAAGACAGAGAAATGAACAGCCTCACCTTTCATCTCCAGTCTTGCCAAAAGTATTGTTTGTGCAGAAGAAGATTGTACGTCTTGTAATGACATTTATGGGCAAAACAGGAAAGATAATTAACTTCTGCTTGCAATTGTGAGACAGTGAAGCAGACAGAAATTGCTGTCCCCCCCCCCTCCATAAAAAAATGGCCTCCCTTTGACTGCAGAGGAGTTATGGAGTGCAAATGGATCTCTCCTGAACCGCAGTTTGTCTGCCAGCGTCTGTGTAGTCTGAGCTTTGTGCTGGTTTGAAGGATATACAGCAAGGACCCGCTGCCACAAGATAAACACCCCTTTTGCTATAGAGCTGAGGTTTCAAATACCACATCGAGTTATGGAGGCTGGAATGTAAATTGAGTAGTTTTCCTTATTGCATCTATCCTGCACTGTGACTGCACACATCATGGAAAAAAAAAAGTTCTACCGTTTTTCTTATCAAGTCTTTTCCTGTAACTTTTGATAACTGCAAAGAAAGTGAAATTGGAAAGGCGATTCAGCAAGCGTGCAATTAAAATGTGTTTCCTACAGTCTGAATACTGACTTGTGTGGGTGTTTTACATGATGACATGATGAGAAACTGATAAGCTTACATAGACCTTTACCCTACATTTTGATTTAATACCTTGTTTGACCCCTCAGTACTTTCGAAGTGCAAACAGAAGTAGTATAAACATGTTTCTTTGCTACAAAACTGAAAGAGATAGATGTAAATACCTCTCTGTGGTTGCATTTGAGTTGGAAAGATGCAGTGATAGAAAATCCTTTGGTCTAGACAAGGCATTTTAGGGTGAATCTCCCTCCCTTCTGCAGCTGCTCAATTAAACAGATCGCCAGAAACTTGCAGAGAAAACTACATACACGCCCATGCAACATGCAGGCCACAGCTATTTTAGACGAGCTGTCTGCAAAAATGCTACAAACTGAGCTACATAAAGAATGTGTGGGCAGAGTGTGAGGGCAAAGTTCACGTCAAACCCTCGTTCATAATCTCATAATCTTATTTCGCCAGTTTTTCCAGATACAGATTTGCTAGGTTTTGTCCTGGTTGGTAAAATATCTCTGTGGGAGAAAACTGAAGAAAAATGAATAATTCACCTCGATCTTCCTCCAGGAGGCTGCAGCATCTGTGGAGAGCCTCTTAAATCTTGTGGTTTGGGATTTGTGTTATTTTAGTTTGCCCCACCTCAGAAATAGCATCTCAATCTTGGGTTTATATAAACACTACAAAATAGAACCAATCCTTCCAACCAGAGTTCAACGCCGGGATTTATAACCATTCATTACATTTCTTACAGGTCTGCTGTAGGATATACTGCATGGCTGTGTGCTCTGCTGCATGCCTCAGTGCCTGATAATTTGCAGGATCCACAGGTTTTTTTTTTTTAATTTGTCTCAATCTTTGGTGCATATGCTAATTGCTGTGGTATTTCTCCCAATGAAATGTCTTTCTCTTTGGATTTCCTGCTGATTAAGTTTGAGTATCTGTGGGTTGAGCTCTACTACCCAGTTCTTCCTCTTCTGATTATATCAAACAAACCAAAAATGTAAAACACATCACTGTGCAACAGAGGATATCGCCCAGGAAAGGCCGAGTGTCTAAAACAGCAAATGAGAACATTTTCATGAACTGGATGTAAGTGAAGTCAATATTGGATAAAGTTTAGTGTGTTCTCAGTAAGGCAGAGAGGAGCAACATGGATAATTCCCAATAAATTTGTTACTTCATGAATTTTTGAATCAATGAATGCATAATCAAAGCTCTTGTACTGTTACACCACTTTACGTTACGGCACACGTCACTTAGTCACGCTATAGTTAGCTACCTCTGTCTGATCAGTAACAGTAATTTCAGCATTTCCAAAGTGATTTCAATTTTTCTAGGAACAACTAACTAGACTAATGCCCTGTTTATGTCATATGAGAACGAAGGTAGAGGCAGGAATGAATACCATCTCTACAAGAAGTGCTCAAGTGACTAACATATATTTTTTGAAATCTATGTCGAAAAGTAACACTGTTAAAGCCTTAATTTAAGAAAAACAGCTGGTGTTTAGCCTATAGAATCACTTTATGCTCTCTTCAAAGAATGGACCAAAAGAGGGGCTCTTAGAGGGAAACTTCCACTGTGTCCTACCTGAATGAGACAGTCGTGCAACTTAGAAATTTCTACTTAAATTCCAGCTAAACAGGAAGCTTCCTGTATTTGAGACTCAGTGGTAATTTAATGTATTTGGCTCATCAGAGCTAGCTGCCAGAATATAGCTAAGGTCACTAGCTAGCTGGCTAACAAGTAAGCTAGCTAAATCACCTCGTTTCTAAATTCAAGCATATTTGTTGCTCTCAACTCTGCTAGCTAATTTTATAACTGTTGTGTCTACCCGAAGCATTATACGGTATTTTATGTATAAATATTCCAGTGTTCTGTGTGAAGCCCCCATCTGAGAGTTAAAAATGGCTTTCGTGTGAATGAGGTCAGTTGTCACCGCTTGTTTCCTGGCGGGCTTCTAGAGAAAAAGTAGGGAGAAGCAATGAAGGTCTTAAAGGTCTCAAAAGAAAAATGCAAATGTTTTTGTTGCTTGAATATCTGTGTGGGAGTTTCACCTTGATGTGACTGATTTGCATGTTGCAGTGTTTGGGACTGGAGGAGACGCCGTACCGTAAAGATGTAGGTGAACGTGTGAGGAAGGTGGGTGGTGCATGCAGGCAGGTTAGAAGACCAGATGGGTAGAAAGTGCTCACATCTCAAATTGAGACCGAAATTATTTACCTGATTATGGATTCTGTGAGACAGATATTTGAAAGATATGTGCACCTTTTTGTTTATAGGCCAAATCATATTTCTTTTTCATTTAGCAGACGTTCTTATTTAGATCAACTAGCATAAGAAGTGACTGTTCCCCAAGCATCACAGGGTAAGTGGTGAGCTAGTTCAGAGAACAATGAAAACAAAAAGCCAAAATATGAAACGTCACTCATCATAACTCTTACCATCACTCTTATTAGCAGTTATCTTGTACCGTTATCTGATTTCCTTTTATAATCCTTCCTGTGAGAAGCCCTACTTGCATTGCACACAGATTTATCTGATGTACTATGGATAAAATCGTGCACACTCTATGAAATTTTAAACCACAGTCGTCGTATTGATCATGAAGCCTGAGCTCTTGGCACAGGTGTTGATTATCAACCTAGTAATGGAAAGAGTAGAATTGGTATTGAATAGGGGACAAAACAAGCATTATTGAAATGTTGGTAATGGCATATGTTGAAATCGGAAAGTTGTAATTAGCTGCACTTTGTAAGATCCTGTAATCAACCAAAAGTGCAGCGGAGAAACACCAGGATCTTCGGCGTTAGCTCAAGGTAACGTTAAGGGAATAACGAGCACCTTTACCTGCAGTAATGATGTCAGAACCAACAGAAAATGTTTGTTCTGTTGCCCGTGCTGATTCTACCCAATTCTATCTATCCTATTTCCCTCTCTCAGTTTACAAAATATGTTGAAATATCAGGTGTATGTTTGCATAACCCCAAAATGGTTTATTGACAATCCTTCAAGGGGACATTAAAGACTCTCAGTAGTAGCGGCCTTTGTCTTTGTTCGTCCTGCTTGATGTTTACTCTCAAGGGGAACTGATACTGATACATGAAAGTGCAGCAGAGAAATTTCAGGAAATTTCAAGAAATTTCATATTTGTCCCTCCTTATTTGTCCTTTACCTACTTGACTTGACAAATCATTGGAACTTGGAGGGAAGGAAAAAATTAAATAAAGGTGAAATATGTTAGACCTGGAAAAAAACAACTGCATGCTCTCATGTACTTTTTGACCTAAATTTGTGGCTTAAAAAAATCTGCAAAATCTGCAATATTTTTTTCCATTTTTTGTTTGACCGTGAAACAAAAGGTCACAAACCTGCGTCCTGCTGCTCCCAATGTGAATTCATTTGTTTAAACTCACCCATCAGGAGTCAGTGGCCCTTAGAAAACAGTTTCCCAGGGTTATATTTGTAAATGGTGAGGTTATTTTTGTAGGGGTTTCAGAGTAGCGTGCAAATGATGTGGGTATCTTTGGCACCAAGTTTTTCTGCTGAAGGTCATCTCAGTAGGTGGGGGGGAAACAGGTTGTTTCCACACCGGTTTACAGACACGTACACAAGAAGATGCTCAATGACAGCAACAAACCAAAGAGTTATGACTCGCTCTGTTTACGGATCCTACGCACTGCACTTCCTGTGTCATGTCCTGTGACCCTCATCTCCGCTTCATCTGTCTGTGCATGCATGTATTTATGTGTGTATGCATGTATGTGTGAATGAAACAATGTCTGTGTGTGTATGTATGCATCAGGTTTTCCATCACTTTTGCCCACGTTAGCGGCTAACACCATGGCCAGCATCACTTTCAGTTAATAGACATTAGGGAAATTTGCCCATGCAGCAGTTTTGTAATCAGTCAGGGAATTACAGATATCAAAGAGATACATCAAAACATAAAAGAAATGATCAAACCATTGTAACATTGGGCCTAAAACATAAAAAAGTCAGAAACCAGAGATATAGAATGAGAGACATTTATTCACTGAAGGAAGTACATCTGAACAGAACATAAATTTCCATGTAAAATTCCTTTTAATTTAGTTTATATGTACTTTTATTTATTTATTTATTTTTAACTCCATGGTATTATTTCATCTTGTCATATATGCATCTATCTTCTATCTTCCTATTTATCTAGATTCCATCACTCTGAATTGTTGTCACAAGTATTTCCATTCAGTGAAGTCCCGGATATCGTTACCATTTCCTCGAACTCAACAAAAGTAAGTCTGAAATTGATCTGCGTGGAAACCAAGGTCTCAGAATTCATTTAGTAATCGAATTCTGGCATTTAAAAACTCTATTCAGGAACCTGCAACGTTAGAGTCCTGTACAGACTCTAGTCTCTATTACTCTGCAATAATGCCATGGGGAAGTGAAGCATGACCAAAAAGTTTAATCCCAAATGTTTCCGCTTCAATTTAGAAATGAGTTTATAGTCCCGGTGGTTCAGTGGAAGAAGACACATGTCAGGTCCTCATGATGTGGTGGTGCTGAAACCCGTCACTCTCCTCTCACTCCACTGTGGCCTGTAGTAACCTGCTAATGTGGATTTGATACTGGATTCTGGATGTAAGGGTTCTTCAAAGGGTTCTTCTTGAAGGTGTGAGGTTCTACCCAGAACATTTTGATTTTTGATTTTTTGAAGGGAAAAATAAAAGAAAAAAACCCTCCTGGGACAGTTTCATTTCATTTTATTTGGATGCCCATGACAGTGTCACAGCTAGTCCTACTTTGGTCTGACACACGACATAAAGCAATAACAGACATAAGCCATACATACGTTCACAAAGACAGTAATAATATTATTATTATAACAGTTAAAATACTTCAGGGTAGTAAACACAAAAAAAGCCTCAAAACAAATGCAGATAACAATCAGAATACAATTGTACACATAAATACATATTCAGAATCCTTCTGAATCCGTAGGTGTGTAAATGTGATAATAGGTATAACCTTTACACAAAGCTCTACCTAGAAGTAAAAAGGGTTTTCCCACTGGGATAAACCAAACAACACTGTTTAGCTCTAGTTAGCACTTTCGTTTCTGAGTGTGAACTGGCACAAGATAATTCTGGGAAGATCAACGATGCCAAACCGCCTCCACTCAGGTTGCATGTTTTTATGTGTGTGTTTGTATGCATCTGTGTGTGTGTGTGTGTGTCACTGCGTGTTAAAGGGGATGTTGCTATTTCCCCTGTAGCGACAGAAAACAGCGTCCGTCCATGTGTGACAGCGCCACTCCTCCTCCCACGCTTCTCGCAGAGAGGAACACACAGCTCTATTATTATCGCTGACAGGAAACACATTTAACCAGCGCTGACTCTCACTGAGTCTCTTTGTCTCTCGCTCGCTCTCGCTCTCTCTCTCTTACAGTGTCTGAGTCATCGCTGCCTTTCTGTTGATCAGTTTTTGTTTCCCTTGAAGTCTCTCTCTCTCTCTCTCCTGCTTTCTTTCATTAACTTTCTGTTTATCTTTCTTTCTGTCTGACTGGCTTCACTTTTCTCTCTCAGTTCAGTTCAGTTTTGCTTTATTGGTCTGACAGTACGACACCGAATATGACAAGATTCATATTATGTTTGGTGCATTTCTGGACTGAAGGAACACACTAATTATTTTGTAATTATAAACACTGTGAAGAATTTGTACAGTCAAAAGGAGAAGAAGAAGAAAGAGAAGTGCAGTGCAGAGTGGCAGGATGAGGCTTTTACATTTTAATTTGCAGCGATGGCTAAAATAATTTTTTACATATTTGTCAGCGTTGGCAAAATGAGGAACTAAATTGTTCGGTTTTTCAAATAAATGATGTCTAATATTTTGATACTTTCCACATTCAAGACGGAAGTGGCATCTCTCTCTCTCTCTCTCTCTCTCTCTCTCTCTCTCTCTCTCTCTCTCTTTCTGTTTCTGAAGTGTTTCTCTGTCTCAGTTTATCTCTCACCATCCCTTCCTCTCCACAGTTTTTCTTTGTTTTATTTAACATACCCAGAAAGTCCAAGATTAAATCTTTAGGCTTCCGAAATACAAGATCAGTTACAAAGCAAAAGAATAAAATAAGATAAAATGCAAAGCAATAAAAGACAAAACCATCTAAGGAAAAAGTTAAAAACGACAACACAATGAAGTACTGAAACAGGAAAAGTGATAAAACCCCCAATAAAATCCTTCTTTTAAAATTACGAACTGAGACAAGAAAGCCGAGGTTTAGTTGCTGATATCGATGACGAGTTCAAAAAACGAGGCCTTATGAAGCTGTGAGCCTTTCTGAATTATTATTTTGAAAATTGTCTTATTACTTGAAGTTTCATTCATTGCTGATGACATCTGCTGGTAAAATGTTTGCTGTGCAGTCGAATGAAGCTGCACTCTTGATGCACACACAATAAATATTTAACTCAACATATAACTTGTAGCTATTTTAAACACATCAGTAGTTTAATGATGGGGTACGTAGGATGAATAATTGATATGCTTGTCCGATTTACATGTGGAAATTCTCACTCACACACTGATTGACTACAAAAAACCACAATCATCAACGCCAACTACTACAACCCATGAGTAATGCATCATCTCAGTCTCTCTGAGCCAGAAGGTGGAATGAAACAAGCCTCGGCACAGTGCTTCTGAATGAATGAATGAATTAATGAATGAATAAATAATGAATAAAAATCCCCTGTTGAGCCAAGCTTCAGTGCCTCGCTGTCAGACGAAGCATCACTACAAGCAGCTCAGAACCAGTCAAATGAAAACATGCTGCTGGACTCACTGAGGAGCCTAAACTTTGGTTTAGTTCATTTAAATAAAAAAGGAAGCCCCAGCGGTGCTCTGCAGGCCTGTTTCTGCACCGTGATGCAGCGAGGTGATTCACCGTCTCCAGTGGTTTTTCTCTGAATGATAATAATAGCATCAGTAATGAATTTTTCTGCTTTACAAGGAAGTGCATTCAATTCAAAGAATCAAATAAATAAACAACTACTGTATATAAAATGTAAAAGAAGGTCCTTACCTGTGTTATTGGACCGCCTGATGATTTTATTCAGTTCGTTGCATGAACTCTGAACTGAAAGACAATATTTTAGCGTTTCTGTCACCAGACTAGAACAAAGTCCTGGTGGGTTTGGACAGGAGGTTTTCCATCAGCCTCCATCCGTTGAAACTCCTACATCCTCTGCACAGGGTCGTAAAGGTTCTTTATCTCTTGCATATCTCAGGAAACCAGGTTCAAATAATTTGCAGCTCAGTGAGCATATAAAACATCCCCGTCCCCATGCTCTGAGCTGCACCGAGAATGTGAGTTTTCTTGGATGTGCATTAAATGGCTGTAGGCTGCACCGACAGCAGAGAAAGACCGAACAAGACTCAGGATTCAAAACTTTATCCTCCATTAATGTAAGTGGGAACAGAAGCTTGTCTTTGGTCAGGTGTCTGACTCACATGAAGACACAGCTCACATAAAAGGACAGTTATTTGTAGCTCGTAAAAAAAAGCCACTCAAACACACGCTGTAAACACAGAAAATAACAAACACATGGGGAGTGTGTTGTACAAAGAAGACGATATGTGCCAGTAGAGTTCAGTTCAGTCTAAGTAAGTGTAAGTGTAAGTAAGTTTCTGCACGGAGGGACAGAAAGCATCAGTTCAAATCAGATAAAGAGAGAGGCTGTGTTGTGTCTGGGAGTCCATGTGCTGAAAAGGAGAATGTCTGATTCATTTTAGTGCCAAATAATGCTTTTCTTATAATGCCATTAAAGTACAATTTCTAGTATGCTTATTAAAATTAATTAATTCCTATTAACATTATGAATGTTCTCAAAACCATTGCTTAATTTAGTGGAGTGAAATAATTTATTTATTTACTTATTTGTTTATTCAAACTGGCAAACAGAGTGATTTGAAATGAAACCAGCCACCTCTGTCAAAGTTAATGAGAACATTTCTGAAGTGTTGGAGGATGCTGCCATCGAGTGGAAACTGGACAACAGTGCATCTGCTTCACTTTACAAAAGACTGAAACAAGAATGAACAGAACATTTTAACACGTGTGACTTCGAGTGCCAGAAAACTGTCAGTACTGACATCTAGTGGTTCACTGCAGGTACTACAACGTGCCAGAATAAACGTCAGAGCAGTTCACTGGATTTACTGTGACTTTAGTATTTAAAGTCACTTTTCCAATCAATTTTTTTCTAATATTTTGAAAATTACTGAATAAAACAGAAACATGTTAGACAGACAAAACAATTTGAGGATTGCAGGATTATGAAACATTAAAAAGCACCTACCCTGCAACATCCTCTGGTTCCACCATCCTGTCCTTTCTCAGATGTTATGAGAAAAACTGAATCAGTTTGTTGTGATGCTGCTTGGCAACTCTGTTTTTTCAAATTACTGCAAGACCATTTTCCTCCCTTTAAATTGGATAAAAACAGCATGTAACAGTGTGCTGTTGAGCCACAGCAACAGTGCAGCAACATACAGTTATTTATTTATTTATTTGGCTCGTTGGGTCCATATAAAAATGAAAAATAACTAATACATATATTTGAATTTTTCTGTGTGTCTGTTTGTGTGTCTCTCCTCTCTCCTCCTCCTGTCCAACTCGTTCTCCAGTCGTTCCCTCAGATGCTCCCAGACTGTTTAAGTTACGACAGAAAACCCACAAACTCTCATCCAGCTGCCAAGGATCATGTTTGGTGCGCGTGAACTTTGGATTAGTTAAATTTACAAAACAACAAAACTATGTCATGTAAAGAACTTACTGGCATCGGTTAAATTTGCCTGGAGTCAGTTTATTCAAGGTGAGTCCCAGAAAAAAAAAACATGGGACCAACAAACTGAACCAAGACATCCATTAAATCCATTAAATCAAGAGCAATTAGAGGTATTTTCAATTAGACAACATGATTTACACAAAATGAATCCTGATTATTTTTTGTAACAGACGGACAGATCAAAGATTTAAATTCCATCACCAATTCTGAAGAAGCAATTCTGATGATTATGATTTGTTTATAAAAAAACACAGAAGAGTTTTGCAAAACAGTCGATCTATTTTGGATCTTTACTTGAAGTTTATCACTGACTCTCTCATGCAATCAGTTATTTAATAAAAGTAGGTGCCATATCTTTTTCAATACCACAAATATATTTCAATTTCAAAGATCATGACTTGTGCAAACCCCTTAAAAGGACGATATTTGCACTTTATTATTCACACTGTCTCTGTTTTCCACCCTAATCTGTTTAATTACTAATTATGCCAACTGTATTATTAAGTGCATTATACCTCCGCTGGAAGTGATGTCATGTGGTGCAGAGCCAGAGCTTTCCAGGGATTAACGTCCTACTAAACACACTAGACACAGACATATTGTTTTGTCGTTTTGTAATAGGATTAACAGAATAAACTTTGCATGTTAAAATTTAATTATAGGAAACACTGTCTTTTCTTGGGGTGGGTTTTATGGCCTTTTCTCTTTTATTTGATGCTATACTGGTTCCACGAAGCAACTATTTTCATCGCTGATGACTTTCTAACAGGGTTTTGTTCCATTTCCTGACAAGTTTTGCGAAGCTCGTAAAACAAATAGAGTTTCAAAGCGGAGAGGGAAGGAGGAGAGAAGAGGAGCGAGAGTGGAAAGAGGGACAAAAGGCGAGAGGTGAAACCAGGACAGAGGAGAAGGAGGCTTTGTTTAATATTTAGATTTCAGGTGTTTAGTTGACCTTATAGAGACGACTAACCCAGATGATCAACAAACCTGGTTCTGGGTGCTCTCTGCTGTCTCTCTTCTTTGATGCAGCTCTGCAAAACTGTTAGCTTCACATTCACAGTGATGGATTTACATTTACCGGCTTTGTTTTCTGAGTTTGGAGTTAATGAGCCTGAGATGTTTGACTAAACTGATTTTAAAATACCTTTAATCATGGAGCATGCATGGAAAAAAGAATCAATATTAAATGCACGGAAATGTAAGAAAATATGCAAAACCTCAAATCACGCTGGAAAAGTCCTTTAACCTTTACCTCGACTCCTTCAGTGTTTTGAATCCCAACTCTAATTTTACCGGTCACATCTGTGGGTTCATCATTGCTGCATGCTTGAGCTCTTTGTTCAAACCCTCAAAACTTTATTTCAAATTGTAGTGGAGATCCCAAGGTTTCCAACGATCCCAAATCTGTCCTGCTGAATTCCAGGGAAATGTGTATAAAATGATGCACAAGACATGTAGATCTTTTCTATTTGATGTAATTCTGCAGCCATAAAACAATGGCATCTTGGCTTTGAATATTTCACTCAATATAAGTGTGACGGAGCTTCAATGAAGCTGCAACCAACAGATACACAATATGGATGGGACACTGTCCTACTATATGGAAAACATGTCTACCTTAAGGGGAACTTTGAGGGGAAAGTCAGATATTAAGGGGTTTTAGTCACAAACCCAGACCTGAAACCTCCACAGGCCCCTGGTATGAGTGAGGAGCAGCAAAATGTCCTCAACTGGAGGATTTTACTCCTGCGAGGACATTTGGTCCTCAGAAGTGTAGAGACACAAGAGCACACACACACACACACTGCAGTTGTAGCTGACAGCGACGTGGCACCAGCCCAAACCCTCCTCTGGGTGTTTGCATTCAGACTTGACATTTTACAGTGTATATTTAGCTGTCTGAGGCTCTCTGTGTGTAATAATCCCAAACCCCTGCAGACAGCATTAAAGAGCCGCCGCTTCCCCAGCAGGGAGGCTGCACAAAGGATTTACACAGCACCGACACTGTCTGAACAAACCTGGAGTGCACGGGGGGATGGAAACAGTTATGTTGGGTTGAGGTGGTCATCAGTGCTTTCTGATGTTGTTAAAAAATCCCGTCATGTGCTGCAGAAAGAGATTTTTCTTTTCTTTTTTTTTTGCACCCTTATGAAAGGTCTGATCGCCACGTGTTGGTTTTATCATGTGGACCTCACAGAGACTTAATGCTATGGGACACTTCATTAAAAATGCATGCAGTCAACCAATCAGCAGTGGCTGTGTTTGACATCATCTACACCAGGAAGTAGACTGATATCTGTTTGACTTGTTTGAGTTTTTTTCAAATAGCATTAGTCAAGTTTTCACAATGCTGACTGCTTGTGATAATTTCTATACACAGTTTCTTTGTGAAATTATACCATGAAATTGAGAAATTTACATTCGCACTGGAACTTTGAAATACAAAGTGAGGACTGTAAGTTTGAATCTTTGGACCGGCGTGAAAACCTGAGTAGCTGAAGAGCAAACTGGTCTCCTCTCATTCAAGGCTGATAGTTTCATGTTTAAGTGACGGTGTAGCTTGATTGTGGTGTCTGGTGAGCATTTTATAATCCTGCTTGGCTCATTCTGCATGCAGACCACTAAAAGTTCAAGTTTTTGTCACTTCTGTGCAAATAACCCGTTATCAAAATCAAAGTGATCATGTTTCGCCCAAAGCAGCCAAGCGACCGCTCACAGCTCCTGTGTTGTTGCGTTGTTCAGTCACACTGTTGCACTGAGCTCCAGCAGCGTCCCCACCAGGCTTCACAGGAACCACAGACAGACACAGACAGACACACACACACACACACACACACACACTGCAGTGTTGTGTTTTATCTGTAGTGA
>OMLF01048768.1:0-21871 GCA_900302615.1 Holocentrus rufus | reverse complement strand
TAATAATAATAATAATAATAATAATAATAATAATAATAACTACATAGAGCAATGACTGCACCACAAACTACATGAATTCAACATCAAATTTAAATCTGAATTTTCAAATTTGCTATATCAAACTATTTCAAAAGACTTTTGCCATGACATTTATCTCCATGACGTAATGTCAATTTTCATATATTATGCAAGACGGAAGCATGATAATCTTTTTAGGTTCCTATAATAGATACAAGCTATCTGACTGAAAAAAGGTCAGTTCATGAAAAGATACACATGTTGTGTCCACAGTGTGAAGTCAAGCCTCCTGCCCTCTGGGGATTTGGTTGTGTAGGACATTGTTGCAAGTAATGACATTTCAATGTGCCAGTTGCATATTTGCATGGATCTGCATAAACTTTTATTTCCTCATAGGAAACATTAATCCAAGCTGACAAATACTCAAATGTTGCCAGCGGTTTTCGACTGGCTGTTGTAACTGTACACACACCCAAACACCCACAAAAATCTCACTACATTATACAGTTGAGCTGTGGATAGTCTACAATACAAAATACACCATTAATGCAAAACAAAAAACAAAAAAGCTTCCACGCTTCACTTCAATATTGGGAGTTCACTGTAAAATGATGCATCATTTCAGCCATTTTTACCACAAAAATTTCCACTACCATCAGCTCTGACGTACTGTATCTGTCTTTACCTAGAAATCTTACACCATAAAGCTGTAAAGCAGTCATGTTTCACTTCCTCTTATATCAATTTGTTTTAAGCACACTTGTCAGATCTGAATATGAGAATAGACTTGCCATAAATTTTGATTTCTAAACTTAAGTTTCATTCATTTTTTTTTTTTTTTTTTAGCACCAGGCATGAACACACAGAGCAGGCGCCGCAGTGGGGGCAGTGGAGACTGACATCAGTTTCAGTAAAGCTAGTCTGCTTCATCAGGTAAGGGTTTCACTGGAACTTGCGCGGTGGTGTTTAATGATGCAAGATGAACTGCACAGGATTATGTGGGGTTATGGCCACAGAAATCTTGCTCATGTGGAGAAACTCATGAAAGGAGAACAATTTCCACTGTGCATGCAGGATGGGTTGCACTTGCAGTGGTCAGAAACAGCTGAGTGATGACAACTTCTACAAAGGGAAAAAGACCTATCAGGCCTCCAACTTCTCTAATCATACAGTAAGCATACAGCAGGCAAAACCTGCACACACATTCAATACTAAAATACAGAAAAAGCATATCTGCCAGAGTATTCAGTATGATATGAAACTAATCTGTACTACTTATTAAAACTACTACTTTTTCCACCTATTCTCCCCTAGGCACAGAGTGGCCATACTCCCTCAGATAATGGTAATGACTTAACACCACACTTAAATGTCTACTCAAGAATTAAATAACTAGGTTTATGCTGTCTGCTGCTGTCATGTAAAGACACGATGAAAGGAAACATTTAGTGATCAAAATCTCCCTGTATGAGAGTTCTTCTCTCCTCCTCTGATAACGAAAGAGTCGTTCTCTCTTCACATGTAGTACAAAATGTACAGAATCTTCATTCCTCAAGATAAAGCTTTCTTAACGTGAAACATTTCCACGAATTTGTGCCTTTGTACTAGATGTCTTTGAGTCCTTGTCACAATGTCAGCGGGTACTGCAGCATTAAATCCTAAATAGCAGGGTCACTTCTGTTGAAATGAATATTTATTGTATTTGCCTTTAGACGACGATGTGGTTATTGCACAGCATGACTTCAAACCAGTCAACGACAGCGATCTACCGTTCAAAAAGGGAGAGAGACTTAGGGTTTTGGAGAGGTCTGTAGCGCCTTTTCTGATTTTTGCGATTCATTGCATGCAGCAATACTGACAGCATACTGAATTGAAGAAGTGATAATGTGACCCATAACTGTTATCATTATGTTTTATCTTGTTGGTAGAAATGGGGAATGGTGGCTGGCTAGATCCTTGGTGACTGCAGATGAGGGGTTTATCCCGAGTACTTATGTGGCCAGAGCGGATACACTAGAGGTAGAAAAGTAAGTAACACACAACAAGTAAACAAATTGCAAAGAAGCACTGGAACAAACAATAATGGAGAGTTAAATGAAACCATTCCAAAAATTGAACTACAAAACAAAACAAGAAAAAAAAATTAACATGGATTCTCTCTCTTGCAGATGGTTTTTCAAGAACATCAGCAGGAAAGAGTGTGAACGATTGATTTTGGCCCCGGGGAATAAACCAGGTGCCTTTCTGATCCGAGAGAGTGAGACCACTAAAGGTGAGTGTAATCTCCTTCTCTTTCTCTTTCTTGTCATCCTACAACAGATAACATAAATGAATGAATTTATTAATATGAATGTCAAATTTCAACTGTAGTGTATCTCGTTAAGCGGTGACTAGAAAGATGTGAATGTCTAATTTCGAAACCGAATTGCCTCTTCAGACTGAAAGTATTAATTCATCTGTGTACCTGTACAACGGACTTGTTTTCCACTAGGGGCCTTCTCATTGTCGATCAGAGACATTTTAAGAGACTCAGAGCAAGGAGATGTGGTGAAACACTACAAGATACGCTGCATGGACAACGGTGGCTACTACATCTCCCCCTCCACTACATTCTCATCCCTGCAGGAACTGGTTACCTACTACAGCCGTAAGCAATGAAAACGACTGTTCAGCAAACTCAAATGTTTTAAAACTACATCAAACTAAAAAAGTAGGGCCAACTTGCACAACTGAAGACAAACTGTATAAAAGTTTGAAAGAATTGAAGTCGAAAACATGTTAAATATATCTACAGTATGTTGCCATGAACTCATGTTCCACATACGACTGTGAATTATAAGTCTTCTCCCCCAGTTCTAGACCCTTGTGATGTTGTCTGCATTTCCTGTGCAACGAGGAGTGATAATCTTTTCACGCTTGTGAATAAACCACAAAAAGGCCAAATCTCTTTCTTGGCTCTCAAGTCACAGCAGCATATGAAGCAGCGCAGCCATTTTCCTCAGTACGCACACAATTGCAGAATGAATTAATGAAATATAGTTAAAGAGATAAGAAAAATCACCATTATCGTTGTGTCTGGAGCGTTTTGTGACCGCTCACTTCACCTGCATTGTTGCAATAACCAAAATTAGCACACAAGCACAGAATATTATTGATTCATTTTTTGCATACCATTGCTATACCATTACAAATCATTGCCAGTGTCATTATGTTTTCTTATTTGTACAGCAGATGTTTGTCTTCTTCTTGCCATTTGGCTGGGTACTCGGATATAATTAAAAGACGACGCACTCCAAAAAACACCTGGTTTCAGTTTATCATAATATAAGATTTTGGCTTCATCAGGCCAGTGTGTTTGTTTATGCCAGAATGTGTTAGACTGAAAAAAAAACCTGAAACCAGTCTTTTTTTTTTTTTTTTGGAGTACTGATATATCATGTCATGGCTTTCCTCATCATTATTTTTATGTTTATCGTGTCTGGATACAGGAACAGCAGATGGTTTGTGTCAGCGGCTGAACGCCCCTTGTAAGTCCAAGATGCCCCAGTGTCCATGGGCACAGGATGAATGGGAAATACCTCGTGAGACACTGAAAATGGTGAAGAAACTGGGGGCAGGGCAGTTTGGAGAAGTGTGGATGGGTGAGAGACGACTACTATTTATTCCTGTTAACTTGATATGAATCAGGGAGAAGTCATGGGGTGGAGGTGATGGGTGATTTGTTGCCTTCTTCCTTCTTCCGTTTTAATTGAATGCACAGATCATTGGTGTGAACTGATAATGAAGAGCTTATACTCCACAACACATTGCAAAATGGCAACTGGACTCACAACCCAAACCCCATTTAAAGTTAATTGTACATTTACTTACAGCAACAGCTCTGGGATACAGGGAGTAAAGTTCCCCATTCTACTTCACAGGTTACTATAAGAACAGCCAGAAGGTTGCTATCAAGACTCTGAAAGAGGGGACCATGGAGCCTGAGGCTTTTCTTCAGGAGGCCAACTTGATGAAGCAGCTGCAGCATGAAAGACTGGTGCGCCTCCATGCTGTGGTCACCAAGGAGCCCATCTTCATCGTCACTGAGTTCATGTGCAATGGTGAGTGGGAGAGGAGGGCATTTTGATGATTTAAGTCTAAAGAGAATATTAATATATATTAAACCTTGATTGGTGAAAATGGGTGATGAATAGTTGAATGGATGAATGGAATTTCCAAGACGTAGTTAAGGATTTTTTTATGCATACAAATTAAGGAGGATGTTTTTGCCACTTTCAGACTCTAACAGGCAAAATACCCATTTGTTCCAGTTTGCTTCAATAATAACACAATTGTGAGCAAACCATTTACAACTTAATTTAAATTCATTTAAAACTCCTGTTTAGATGTCACATATTGTCAGTTTTGTATTAAGAAATCAAAACTTTCTCACTTTGTAGTGAGAGACAATAATGTCTCTCACTGTTACAATAATGTAACAGATACTAGGCCTATATGTGACTTGTCCAACTGTAAGCTCAAGCCAGATGTAAAAAATGTCATCGTCTGCCTTTTAATTTCAGTTATGAAAGATAAGTGTTTGTCCCTTCTTAATTTGCAGGAAGCCTTCTGGACTTTCTAAAAACAGATGAGGGAAGAAAGCTGAAGTTTGTCAAATTGATAGACATGTCAGCGCAGGTGGGGAAACTTTTCTGCTTTTATCAAACCTGCCAGCCAGCACAATCACACATATAAACAAAAATTAAAATATACTATGTGTTGCACGTTATGCAGATGATGTCGTAATCTATATCCATGGCAACACTAAGCAAGAGGTTGTCTCATAACTCACCGATGCCATGGACCATGTCACTGACTGGTTCCACCAATCATATCTTCAATTAAATGTTGCAAAAACAGTCAGTATGTTTTCCTCCAAGAAACCTATGACAGTAGTTTAAAGCTACTTTAAGCAATATTGCATGCATATTTTGCAGGAAAATGACCCCTTGGAATGTGAGAGTCATCATTGCTGGGTCTCTTTCCACCATACTGTTTATAGTCGGCCTGTTGTTATTGCCTGGTTTGAGCTTTCTAAATTTCTGTATCAGCCAGATGCTCCACCTGTCCCCTCCATTACACCTCCCCTCCCCTCTGTCTCACCCCGCACTGGGTTATGCTTTATGCTGGAGTTATTTATTTATTTATTTATTTTTGGCATTTCTGCTTTTTTGGATAGGTGTAGTGAAGAGAAACAGGAAAGGCGGGGCAGAGAGAAGGGATGACAATAACTGTCCAATAGCTGCGCTCAATATTTTGTGGTACTTGCTCTACATGGTGGGCCATCTAGGTTTTTTAATGGCAAATATGGATAATAATATTCCAAAAGTACAGCCAGGCAGAACTACTATATATCTAATTTAATTTGTAGCATATTTTGGTGATACAGCAATTGTTTTGGTGAAGCATGTTTGTTGAGTGGTAGTAATTTGTGTTTGATTGCATCAGAAATGGATTTAATCTGACAAACACCAAAAATTATCATAGTTAATCTTGCTTTTATCAGCTTACATAAGATGTTATTTTATTCTAGTTTTTGGGATGCCTTTTAACATCTGGCCTGGGACAACAGATGAAAAGTAGCCTCTCAGACTAACTCTGGCTCACTTACAGTCTTACTGCTGATTAATGTGCGCTATCCCTGACAAATAAACCAATAAATTAATTAATAAAAAATAATATATAAAATAATAAAATAATATAAAATAAAATAAAAACATTTTAGTAACCAGACACTCTTTGTAAATAAGCCCCAATGTATCTTATAATTTAGCTATCATCACATTGAAAATTTAAGAACAAAGGGCAGCTCTTGACAGTGGAAAACCTTAGAAAGCAGAACATCTTTTCTTTCACTTTGCCTTTCAGGGTTTCCGGAATTCATATCTGTGAATGCATTTTTCACCACTATTTGTATGCACAGATAATAACTTTTTTGCATCAAAACAAACACCGCATTCAAGACGGCATCACTGCAGAAATGCGACCTATTTATAGCTGGGCTAAAGCAGCGCAGGTGTGAGAGCATTTTGAGAGTGTGCTTTGACACTACACACCGAGAATACACATGGAAACTGTCAGCACTAACTGTGCGGTTTCTGAGGCAGGGCTTGTTTTCCTCTGGTTTGGAAGCCTTGCCCTGCATCAATTATTAACTTCCGGACAGGAAATCGTGTTATTTTTTCCAGCCACAGTGAGCTCCCCCCAAACTCTCTTGCCCCCCCGAGACAGCACAGTTTAGTTTCCTGAGAGTTGGTACATCCTGTTAAACTCAGTTTGCTCATGTGCACATACAGCACTGTACATACACAAACAGAAGGACTGTATGCACACATATGTGCACACGCATACTGTAGCTAGGCTCTGTATGTGGTGCACTACAGTTACTGAACATGAATAAGCACACCCACATACACTCACACACAAACTCATACTGTAGACAGACATACACACTTCATATATTCCATGCATTCAGTATGCTGTCAATACCTCTGTTTGGAACAGATAGCTGAAGGCATGGCTTACATTGAGAAGAAGAACTACATCCACCGAGACCTTCGTGCAGCCAACATACTGGTCAATGAGACGCTGCACTGCAAGATTGCAGACTTTGGCTTGGCCAGGATCATAGAGTCAGAGTACACAGCCCAAGAAGGTAAAGTACACAGGAGCTGAAGAGTTAAACAGGAATTCCAGCTGTGAGTTAAAAATCTTAACCCAATGTCACCCCCTCATCTGTGTGCAATGTATCTTTCAAATAGGTGGGGCCAGTGGTTTGATGCATAATATTTTAGGTTCATTTTTATCAGCACACAGAATAAATTACTATCCCTTGTGTATAATAATCCAAAGTGGGCCTTTCTTAAATAGCCCAATCCAGTGTTTCACAGAATGCAAAACTACCACAAAAATGACTACCATAGAACACATCAGGCCATGCAGTCATAAATCTATAGGACCATAAGAAAGGCAGCAACATTGACCAGCTACAAGCTCTATCTCTAAGGGTGACTGAGAGTAGGCATATCATGGGTGATATGCACCTTCCCTCACTTATGTTTCATTGAACTGCAACACCTCAAGAGGGCTCAATGCAGACATGTGTGTGTAGGCTTTTTGTTTGTGTGACTCTTTTTCCTCCAGTATGGCTGCATATAACCACTGGTAACCACTTTCAAAATAAAAATGCTTAATTTCTGTGTAGTGGTAGAGTGGGTAAAGCACTGGAAAAGCATGATATTACTCTTCTACTAAGACTTATTTACAAGATCCAGTAACAAGACAACAAATTATTATGTTTTTGTTGATATAATGCTCATACATCAACACAAGCAAGTGTCTCTTCCATTGCCATATACAAATCAATGGTTGCTATGTTACAGGCAGCCATGTTGGGGGACAGAGAACTACACAAACATTCTGTGAAAAGCCTCTATTACAACATTCCAGAATACTCCCATCTTTGCCCAGTCTCAATAAACCCAAGTCCTCTACACTACTGTGACTTGCACTTTTGCTCCTTAGCAACCGCCATCAACAAACTTCCCGAGCATGCACTTCCACATTATAAAGTTGCACACCACATCTGACTCCTACACTTTGCCAAGCACAGAGCAGATACTTGTTTACAAATGCTTAGGCCAAGCAACTGGAAGCTAACATACAAGGATGCTACTAGCCGAATGCTGACAACAGGCTCCCTCCAATGTGCTAATGTTGCTAATGTGCATGCTACCAAGCTAATGCTCACAAGGCTAATTCAATGCTAACTACTACAGGAACTTTGTGCCCCAGTTGGCATGCTTCCTTCTCATTTGCAAATACTCACAAGCATCCACGGCTGCTTTTTACACAGCCTTAACTGCCTGCTTTAAGTTCTGTCCACAGATGCCTGATTCACCAAACAGAGCTGATCTGCCAACAAATCCTCTACAACCTACCTCTGCAGGGTGGATTCTGATTTTCCAACCTCACTGCTCCACCTGAGCTGCTAGAACAGAATGCCTCAGCATTTTCCTTTGATAAGCATCATTCATCTACCAAGCACCACAACCTGGCCTTAATTTAGAGCTCACTGTTTCTCAGAATTACATCCACTGCCATTTGGCAATCTTGCCCCACCCTTAGCTCCTCTGCAACATGTCTGCCCAAAATACTTTCCCTTCTGATCTTTTCTCCTACAAACTTAAACTTAATTCCTTCTTTCCACTCAGGCTTGGAATTTATCTCTAACAGTCTGTTCTCAATTGCTGCTACAAGACACCTAAGCATTTGGTTGTGTCTCCAGGTGTATCTTCCCTGAGACAAATTGAACACAATGGAAAGGCAGGATCTTCATCTATGGACTGGCTAAGATTTTGGGTATAAGAGAATACATCATAAGTTGCACCTATGATGAAACAAATCCATTTGCTTCCATCCCCCGTAGTTTCTTTGTCTCTAGAAATTATATCTGTCTACGCTTTTCCAATTCATCCACTGGGCCTGCTTTGCCTGAGACATCTCTTGCTGCCTCCTTCTGGCATACTAGATATAGATTGTCCTCCTTCAAGTAGTGGAGTAAACCCCGCTGGCCTTGTTACGCCTTCCCTGCAATATCTCTATGTCTTAGTGACTGTGCCTGTTGGACTGTCTTTCTTGGCTTCCACTTCTGCCCTGCTAATACAGTAGGTGCTGCACTCCTGACTGCTGAATTCTGTCCCTGTCATGACAAATGTGACCTTTGCACTCCTCTACTACATGAGATATAAGGTAGATCAAGAATACCTATTCCATACAAGGCTAGACTACCAAGTAATCACACAACCTCCGGATATGGAAACTGATCAACCTCAGATTCTCTGATAATGGTATCTTACTTTCTGTCAGTGGCCATATTCACTGAGGCAATAGTCGAAAACACCACAGCTTTAGTTTGCCTGGTAACCTTGAGCTCTCTATATCCTCAGTGTCTTATCTCTTGAACCTGCTCCTTATCATTCACATTTGAATCATACAACCTTCCTATTCTGTGGGTGCTGCTTCTACATCTGTAAAGCCTTTTGCCCACTAGCTCCCTTTTATGCTCCTTGACGTACTATGTTCACCTTTTATCCTAGCCCAACCCAGTAGTCGTATCATATATGACCTATGGGTCACCGCCTCCTTCCCCTCCTACTACCCACGAGCGATGTGACCGAATATTGTATTGGGAAAGCTTTAATAATGAGAGGGAAACAGATATATACAGATATTTCTTCTACCGGAAGTTCCTCGAAAATTGTTAGTAAGAACTGTTGGTTGAACAGATATAGATACAGGTAATGACGTGTCTGCACAACCCTGCTACCCACTTTGAAACCCTACTGATTTCTTCTACTGCCGTCATAAAACTTGAGGAGGAAATTGTGCACCTTCCATAATTCCTATCTCAAGATGCTGCCACGCTGTCGTAAATGCTGCCATCCCGTAATAAATATGTGTGAATATCTTGAGAACATCTTCCAACTAGATTGTCAGTGCTATTTGTAACTTATAAGAAATCAAATGATTCCCATAATAGGTAGTACAGAGCCAAATGCATTAGCAAGGTCCCGGAACACCACATAAAGATTTCTCCTCTCTGGCTTAGCTGACTGAATTTGATGCCAAATCATGCTTGTATAATCTAAGCACCCAGAGGAGCCTGGTATTCTGGCCTTTTACAATGTGCCAATTAGCCTGTTGTTCTCAAAGTAATTTGACAGCCTGTGTGCAATCACACTAAAGGAAGTTTTCCCCTCTATGTTAATTCGATAAAACTGATTCATCTCTGTAGAGTTTCTCTCTTTTAGAATTAGTATCCCTCCTGTTGTACACTGTGATCTAGGAACAAACTGCCTCTTCCACGCTATGTTCATTAGCTTTCACAGAAAACTTACTTTTACATATTTGGTAAAGTGTGCAATTAGGTCGTGGGACTAATGAAGCCTGTCTTACCATATTTTGCATTTCACTTTACTTTGGTAGAAATATTTTGTAGTCTATTGCCTCAATAGGTGGGATATCTGGGGACAATTATAACTCTCCATTAAACCGCAGGAAATCATTTTCTCAGATAAAGAGAAAACAGAACCAAAATTATAACTTAATTAACTTCATCAAAATGTATAACATCAAGTCTAATAAATTATGAATGTCATTGAGAAGTGATTATATTGCATGCCATCATAATGTTGAAGCTAACCTCTTATCGTACGTCATCGTATCGTATCTCAAGTTTTTTTTCCACTGTGAGATAAACATTTCTATGTATATCAAATAAATAATTTGCCTCCCCCACATAAACCATACACATCCTACACACCCAGCCACCCACACATTTTCCTGTCGCAACCACACATAAATCAAGAGTAAAATAGCATTTTAACCACAAAATGTCATGATAATAATTAGTATTAGAGAGACATAAAAAATAAAATACTGCCTTCCCAACACATAATGTACTTGTAACAATATAACACCGCTGTTTTAATGAAGCCATTCAGATGGTGTGTTACACTGTTTTAAGTACATAATGTGTTGGGGAGATTTTCATCAAATACACTGGAACAGGGCCATGAAAGAGTTACCTAATCTTCTTCTACTTTCTCTCTCTCCTTTTAATGACCAGGAGCTAAATTTCCCATCAAATGGACCGCCCCAGAGGCCATCAATTTTGGCACATTCACCATCAAGAGTGATGTCTGGTCCTTTGGGATCCTCCTGACAGAAATGGTCACCTATGGAAGAATCCCTTACCCAGGTACAGGAAAGGAGAAGTCAATGGAATAACTCAGAAAAAATACATACAACTTAACATTAACATTACAAATTAAATATAGAGTTATATTATACTTAAACACTGTATTTGAGCCAGTGCAGATGTTGTATATTTATCAACAGGACAGCTTAAAGATGCAGCAAATCCCCAAACATTTACAATCTCACATTGACCATATTTTCTTTTCCTTCACTAGGGATGACGAACCCAGAGGTGATCAGAAGCCTGGACAGGTTGTACAGGATGCCCTGCCCTGATGGCTGCCCAGACGAGCTCTATGACCTCATGATGTTGTGCTGGAAAGAAAGGCCTGAGGAGAGGCCGACTTTTGAATATCTACAGATCACCCTCAACGACTTCTTCATCGCGACTGAGGGACAATATGAGATGCACCCTTGAGTTTTTAAAAGAAGTATTTGCAGCTGGAGCCCAGTGGGGAAAACAGGCAAATGTAGAACCTGCATGGACATAGCATCAAAATGAGTGACATGATTTTTTTTTCTACGTTTTTTAAAGAATTTTGTGCCTCCTTTCTAAGTGGATGTAAAACAAAAAGGAAAGCTTCGAACTTTTATGGAGAAGAACTTTATCTTATTATCCAGTTTTCCTTGTTGACAATTGACTACCATGGAGTACGAAGAGACATAATGAAAACTGAGAGCCAGTGGATAAATGTAATTATGGACACTTGTATGGATACTTGTATGGACAGGTCATGCAAACATGCAGATATTTGGATCTGATGAAGTCAACAAAGGTACAGTTACAAAGCAGATTTATGCATGGTACAGAAATGACCAGCCTGAGATTACATCATATTTAGCACTTTTTGATTCCTTCAATCTTTGGACAGTTATTTTGCAGTGATAAAATAAGATACAGTAATAAAATAAATGCACTTCACTTCACTTTGAGCATACTTTTTTATTTCTATTTTTGTAAATAAATACGTTATTCAAAACTTCGGTGTGTTGTTGTTGTATTTGATGCCAGTTACTACGTATATCAGGTATAACAGCACAAAAGTAAAGTTTCTGTGCAGCAGATTTTTGTCAGTCTGAACAGTTACAGATAGAATTTGCACTATTTGGTTCTTTACAGTTGTATCAATCCACTGAGAAACTGAACTCAGCTGTGACACCCTTTTCAAATTGAAACTATACATCAGTTACAAAGAGTTAACCAGTTGAGCTGTTTAAAGACTTCTCAAGCATTTTTGAAATTATAAAGAACTGAATGCTCAGAATGAAACAGGAACAGAGAGGGATTGGATGCACAGTTAAAAAAAGATGTCCAGTACATTAAAAAACATTTATAATCTTCCCCATTATTTTGGTAGCATGAAAATGTGTTTTATAATTATGGATTTTGACACTTGCTGGAAGTTATTCAAAACTGTTGAATTATTGTTCAAAGGTTAATTAATTCTCTGTCTGTGGTTGCCTTTAAGTGAAGTAATTCTATTTTAGTCACTACTGTAATAACCTAACAGCAAAAAACTTCATGACAGTGCAGCTCTGTTACAAAGTTCGACAGGCTACAGCACAGGAAGCCGTCCAAAACAACTCAGCCTATTACATTACAGTGGTTTTGATCCCGTAACTACGCCTTCCCTGGGGGGCCGGGCCCCATCTTGAAGATAACACAGTGGAATGGCCCACCACCCAGGGGTAAAGCCTGCCACTTCCTGAGTGAACAGGAAACAGGAAGTGTGAGTCAGCATTTCTCTCATGCCATACGGCCGGAGCACATTTTAAGGAGCGCCAACTGCACAAGACTCTCTGCATTTTCGCTATTCCAAAATATTTGTTTAGCAGTCGGTGACTGAAAAAGACTTGCTGAGCAAAAGTATCTCATGACATAACAAGTTATATGATATGTAACACTGGAAAAGAGAATGATTCTGGCAATGAGTGATGAGTTATTTGATCTAATATTTTCGGTGTGGATTTATGATGCTGAATTTTTGCAATTAATAAGGCAGAGAGAGGACAGAGAGAGCGAGACAAAGACTTTTGACTTATTAATGTTCCACAAGGCAACAGTATCTTTGTTCCACAAAACAAAGGAGGAAGGAACCAAAATCGGCTTAAAAACTCACCAACTGTCACGCACCCCTACTCACTCCACACACAAAAGCAGTATTAACAACATTTATAATGCAGGTAATCCTACAATTCAAGCAGTCAGATCCAGCTTTCTATTGTATATATTGAATTCAGCAGTCCTCCAACATCCACAAATGTGACAAAATCATTTCTCAATGAAAAATACATCAGTTCCACTTCGAGGCAGCTGGAGATCCCTCCTGTCAGCGTTGTCACAGGACCTGTACCCCTCATCCTTTTTATGCAACTCATTCAAATGACAAAACAAGAATTCAGTATACTTAGGCCTGCATATTCTGTCTGTTCAATGAGGGAATACAGAGCTTAGTTATAAGAATAAAGTTCCCTAAAATGAAACGTCCCCCAGCAACACATACAAATTTAATGATCTAAAAAGTAATGTAGCCTGCTTAAATTGCAAAATATATGGATAACAGTTTCAGGTAAACCACAAAAGAATAACCACCTCTCACCCCCAGATACAATGTGTCAGGAAGTGGTTTGTTGCCATGCACAGTTTTACAGAATTCTCTACTGAGAGCCTGCAGTATTGAATTCATTCAATGACACTGCATCTCTTTCAATTTATGTCCTAAAACAAACAACTGCATAAGTCAAATTATAAGCAATATACCAGGAACACAGAACCCACATGAACATGTAAATTATGCCAAAAAAAGGATGCTTTATCGTCACATTAAGTTTTATCTGTTATGATGTAGAGAAAACGATGATTAGAGGGACTAATGTTAACACTCCTCAACTGGGACCTTATTTCCTGCCTCTGACTGGCCGACCCTCTTAGAGCACCATCAAAAGTGCTTGTATATGCTAAAGTATTGGCAATGTCAAGAGCTTTTAAGAAGACTGGAAGCTGGCTGAGTTGAGGGCATTCCTTGAAAATATTTATTGGAGTTTGGCTCTGGAGAGTTTCCAACTCACACGACTATACAGTAGGTGAGGCCTCACAATATATCAAAGAAACTTTCATTTACTGTAGTGTAACTTCTTTATATCAACACAGAGTGAATCATTTTCAATATCCTATGTATGATGCATTCATCCCATTAATGAGTTGGATAATTGCCACACTGGTAAACTGCGCAATATCATTCGGTCATAAAAATGTCAAATTGACACTTACTGTTTAGTGCTGTATCTTTCCTTGAATTCTTGCCCACAGCCATTCATTTCCTTCTCCTTTCCTGGAATGTAAATGCAAACATGACTATTTTAGGAACCACAGTGTGTGCTGTCATTGAGAGATAACATTTTCCACCTGAGCACTGCTGGATTAAAATCACTTTTACCAATATTACAACTTGTGGAGATGTTGTCTTACAGTAAAAACAATGGTGCCTTGTTATACATTGTTCTCTCGGACACTGAAGAGAGAGGTGAGGAAAAAAACAAGTGTACATTTGTTTAAAGAATGTGAAGTTTTTAAAAGTGGGTACTGCTGAGTATATGCATACTTAGAATACATAATTCAGTATTTACAAGTCTTTAGAGACTGCTGTCTATACTCTTGCTATCCTGCAGAGGTCAGTGTCACACAGTCTCACATTTTATAATCTGCAAGGCCTCGGTTCAGAATGCCAACTATTGTGCTACCAATGCTGTCTAAAAATGAGTGTACTACTGCTTCTGGCGAACCAAGCTGGAACAGAATATCCCTGTAGTTTAAGACATTCCTCACAGGCCCTATTAGATACTGGAAAAAGTAGCAATGAGATATAAAGGAGAACCTGCACACATTATCAAAGTATGAGTCAACTCTGGTGTTTCTTATGAACATCAAAGCAGTCTGTAACATAGCCACACTCAATATTTTTCATAGTTGCATTCTTTGGAGAAAATTAGGGAAATGTAGGGGGTGTCATCAAACGTAGCACTATGTATTAAAATCTCCAATTGTGTGGAGACAGTATAAATTAGAGCGAGCAGTGGGACAATGGGCCAGGATGAGGGCTGGAGTCATATTTTATCTTGTCCTCTAACTCAAACTGCAATTGTGTAGGCCTCAAGTCCCACAGAAATTGACTGCGGGAATGTTGCTTATTATTTAAAAAAGCTATATCATCTATTTTTATGTATGACTCTCACATTTCAGTTTTGTGTTTTGACTAATTCTCCTGAGGTGAGTGAGCAGGAAGGGGGTTAAGTGTTTTGTGCAACGACACTTAAACATGACACTTTGGCTGTTGCAGGTTATGAGACTGTGGTGTTACAGCTGTGGGAGAGTCACTCTAACCAGCACCACAGCCACCAACCAACCCACTTATTATGTGGGATTCACCTATATTTATCCAATCTTGATGCATGTAATTGTCTCACTTCCTTTGTATCTCAAAGAGCTTCAACCATATTGATGGTCTGAGTTCCTGTGCTGGAAAACATATTGGAAAACAGCAGATGAATTTTAATTTAGAACAGTATTGGGTGATAAACCTGAGTAGCTAAAAAATGTTTATATTTTATGAGAAAAAAAAAATCTTCATGCTTACTGTGGATAAGTATAAGGCAAGCATCTTATTCTAAGTTTTTTTCTAATTAAACTTTTATTGATCAATACATTTTTCTTTGTTAATTAAATAGTTCACCCCTAGCCCCTTAGCAAATATAGCAGGATCAATGGTGGATTACATATGTCTCAAATATCCTGACAATATATCTTTCATTTCCTTGCAAACCCCCCAGATGCCTTAATGAGCAAAAGAAAAATAGATGAAATTATTGAAAAACTTTTAATCCTTATCCCTTTCAAGATACAAGTTAGGACACAGCTAATGCATAATCAATATTCTCAAAAACCTGCAGTCCAGGCCCAGTGCATGATGTAACACCAGTGTCCCAGTTGATATATTGAGGCAACATCCATTAACAAGCCTCACACTGCGGTATGATTGATACACACGCTCACCTTGAGATGAGCCATGTTGTTGACACGTACAAGATGACAAGACATGGTGGGGGAAAGGTTGGGAGACCTAATAGCCTCTTTCCCCTCCTTCTATTCATCACTCCCTCTTCATTTTGTCTGAGGAATAATGATGGGAGGCTGGGTGGCTCACACACAGATTGATGCCTGATCCCTGGAGAAAGGAGCACATCATTAGCATCCTGCGAGGATATCCCTGCACCCTCCTCTGGGATAAAAATGAGCACATCAGTACAGATAAGAAGAAAATGTGTTTCCACCCTCCAATAATGTCACTGTTTTCAATGGTGTTTAATGGGCATTTCGCTCCTCATGAGCATGTTTTCTCTCCTGGGCTTCAATGTCATTAATTTAATGGGCTCCATCAATCACATCTGTTGGACCAATGCATTTGGCCCAATAGATGTGAAGGCACTTGAAATTATGATAGAAGATGCCTACACATAATTTCACAAAATGAGCATTTTTACAGTAGGTAAGCACTGAGTAGGATGAAAAATACTGATATGAAACTTATTTGAAAGTTACTGGCTTATAATTAGCATCTGTAGACTCGTGTTCAGCATCACAAAGTTTGACATTATTGATGGATTTCAATTAGCACTCAAACTATCAAGACTTTTAGCATTGTGAATACATGATGGATTGCTTCATTGTCTGACATATGAAAGAAAAGGAGTTAAAATGATCAGTCTTGTCACTCACTGTTGAAGCAACACCTGATTTTATGGGTTGCTAAAGGCTGTTTATCCGCCCACTAAAACAACATCAATTTTGCTTGCTGAAGGTGCCAGCTCACAGGGCTACACAAACACAGTTTCTTTCACAGCACTGCCTGACATCAAGCTTTATTTCCATTGCCTTTGAAATCAATCCAAGGCTGTTTTCTCTGTGCACTCCAAAACAAAATTACCTTGTTATAACAAAAGGGGGGAAACTATACTTCTCAAAAAAAGATCATAAAGAAGATCAGGGATCCTTACAAGGCATAAGGCTTATAGTGAAAAAATTAAATACTGTTTACATCCAAGAAAATAACTTTTTAATGGTTCATATTGGATGATGCAAATATGGCACTTTCCTCTGTTATAAGGATTTATTATGACGTTTTTGTCAAGCATTTTTGTCAAACTTTTGACTGGAAATGACTACATAATGATAAAGATGTTTTTGGACACTGTAATAGTCAAATAGCAGTCACAGTGCCTTGGCAATATCATGCTAATTATTTTTTATTTTATTTATTTATTTATTGCAACAACATATTTATCCTTCAGTTTAAATACTGAAAATGCAAAATGTAAATGCTTCCCAGTGTTACTGTGTCAGTGAGATTACCATATTGTTACACAGTGAAACCAGGTGGCATGTACAGATGCCACTGTTGACACCAGTGTCCTTGATCAGGGCTTGCCTGTATATGTTAATGTTTGCTCATTAAATAAAGGAAAATACTGTCCTATGTCCACAGTTTTATTCACCACATAAGTGAATGACAAATGGCGAAAAGGAAAAAAAAAAGATAGCCAAGGAGAGAGTTAAGTTAATTACTTGGCTTATATTTTACAGATATATAAGCTCGATATATTTTCTTTCTTCCCAACAAAAATGGATTTTTATGCAGAGGCCACCGGTGCTAATGGAATTTTCTCTGATGAAGCCAATACATAGGACATCTATATATATATATACAGGACTGTAGGGGCACAATTTAAGATGAGCCCGCTTCCCTTCCTTGGATTATAGGTTGGGAAGCGTTCGGGAAGCCATCTGCTAGATTGACATTTTATCTTGATGTATGAGTGTACGCCAATTCATTTACTGTTGGGAGCCTTAAAGCCATGAGGTAGCTGGAACCCCACCTTCACCCCCACCCCCAATGCGTCTGGTAATTGACCACCCTGGTTGAGCTCAATGATGAGTCAAGGGCACCGGTAACTATGGAGAAATTTAATTATATGTGCACTGGTGCAGTAACAAGTACTGTAGGATATTGCTAGCCTCTGCAGTGTGGGCTGAAATGTGGCCATTCATTGTGCTCCTAGACTTCGTGTCTCTACTGTTAAATAATGGAAAAGGAGCTAATCCATTCAAAATTATAAATAAAGACAAGAGAGTGGTCACTTCTTATGAATCACACTAATTAATGACTTCTGCTGTGAATGGGAGAATATCCATCTCTTCATTGTTACTTTCCAGACATAAATGGCCTACTGTATTTCCTCATATACTTTTAATAGACAGTACTACGGAGGGCTGCACTAGTTAGCGATGCTTCATGCAGCTGAAAAACTTATGTAACACCTTGCATCATAATCACTTGAGTCTACAGCTAGACACATCTCAACATCGCTGATCAGTATGCAGAGCCGTGTCTCTGCCCATTTAAAGGTCTCTGGTGTCACTATCTCTATTCTCCCAGTACATTGTCTACCAAATGTTAATATACATGAAGCTACTGCTCCATTTCCAAGCCAGAAAACTCTTGGAAGGCGGAGCTGGAGGGTGTCATCTGCTAAACAGTTTCCAATCTCATAAGTACCTTAAAGCTATCAAGAGGGTGGACAAATGGGACGATAGACAGTCCATATCCACAGTCACTCATTCAAATCTTGACATATCTTCCTGCATTCCCTCCTCTCACAAAGTACTGGAACACCAAGCAATTAACATTTTGAGTCTTTTCTAATGCCAGGTGAAGTTATTTTTGAAATGTCCAAGTCTGCACTTTAGGGACAACGAGCTCAAAGTTTTTAAACTTAGTGGGATGCTTATATAATGACTGAGTAATAGAGAGAAACTCAATTTTGGGAAATTTAGGAGGTAGAAAGGCAATATTTGTGCCAAAATATGGTGTCCGAAACCCAAAATAGATTCCGATGTGATCCTCTGCCTGTCCTCTGCACCACCTACGCCTGCTTAATTTATTCATTAAAAATCAAATCTTAAAAACATGACTTGCATAAAATTAAAAGTTCTGTGACATAATATTTGAACTTCATCCAGCAATCCAATTATTAATATATGGGAATGTGGTGGCATATCCGGGAATATATACTGAGGGATTTATGCACTTATGACTTTATTCATTTATCTATTTATTGTTACAGCATGATAGATGGAAATGTACTGTACCACCTTGTCAGTAGTTTATGAATAATTTCATCTTTATTAAGTATACAGGTACTTTTATCTTGCTCAGGATGTCTTATAAGCCTGTAGTGTTGAGGGTAGTGGTAAGTGGTCTATTCTGAAGTATGTGCTAACAAACTCTGTGTGTGTATTTGTGTGGGTATGTTCAGCCAGAGGCCTAATGAATGGTGAACACGCCAACACCTTCAGCAAACCTGGACCCTATTAAAGCTTTTTGCCACTGTTACAGCAAAAGCCAGGAGTTTACCTGGCTTTAAAAATTGAATGCTTTTCCCACATTCTCATTTTAGCATTCCTCTCCAGGGCAAATTAAAACAAATGATCAGGTCTGATTGAATATTAATATTGAGAAATGCATGCAAATGCACATGCACAGATACCTCCTCTTGCTGGCAGATAATGAGGATTTACATGCATGCATGTTGGTGCAGCAAGACAGTCCACCTGTCGAGTTTCAAGGTTACATAGTTACTGGGTACTTCTTGTGACATAATGTAAGTAGCCAAGAGAAATGATGTGGTTTGACAAATTGTTAGTTTATTTCTCTTAGCAGTCATTATTTTACAAACTCAAACTGAGGAACATCTGACTGTTGTGTGTATCCATTGGACAATTACCATCACAAAGAAGTTGTAAAAGAGAAAACATAGCCTACACCAAAACAGTGTAATATTATAGAATAATAATGCACCTCTGCCACTATTCTATTTCTTTTGCCTCTGGACTCAACAGTGTCCAATTTTTATCTCTGGCTGCGTTATCAGCTACTGCCACTCTACAGGCAATCTGTTACAAAGCAAGCATGTGTTTCAATATTCCAAAACCTGTAGGGGTGTAAGTTCCCGGGGATTTTAAGTTCCTAGATACCATGCAACCACGCAAATCATCAGTCTCAAATGGCGCTGGCACATTAAAAATGTGTAAGACGAAAAATCCATCCCCTGCAGTGCATTGTGTATTTGGTGCACACAGTTTGGATTTGGGTAATCTGACTTCATGTTGCACCTAGATTGCACACACAAGGTAGGAGTGCTCTCCCACATGGAAAAGATAGCTGTGCAACAGACACTACTGGAGCAGTCAAGTAATTATGTAAAAAAAAAAAAAAAAAGGCTGCCCAAAAAGGGAATGAAGCTGCATTCCCCCAAGAGCAATGAAGGACAAGCTACATGTTGGTATGCAAAATAATGATTTTCTTTTTCTTTTGGTCTGTCCCATAAGGCTTGGTTTCCCAAAAGCATGAAACTGTTAAATTGTAAGCCAACAGATGGAGGTGATCTTGAAGTGATTAAGTGGTAGTTTAGTTGGGAGAAGAGATAGTCACTTAGTTTTTAATAATGTTATTGAAACTTCAATTCTGACTTTTGCTTTGAAAGATTTCAAAGTGACTCTTCAAATTTTTTGGTGGTAAAAATAGATCTACACTGTAACTAATAACTTGAAGAGCTAGACCTAAAGCCTACCTACTCCCAATATCACTTTCTTTTCATCTTTCATTTCTTTCCCACTTCCTCTTATGCAGCGTGCCCTGTTATCTGGACATGGTCCACATACACACATTGCTGAACACAGGTGAACCAATGCTGTAAGTAATTTATTAGATAATTAAGCAAGTAATGCCAAGATAAGACTTTGCATAAACACTAGGCTGCTACAGATTTTAATAAACCTATGGGATAAGGCTTATTAAATCAAGCCAGTGCATATTTTCATCAAACTGTCATCCTTGCAACTGATGATGGCTAGAATTCAAAACATTGCATTGATAATGATTAGTAATATTCATCAAAGGTGGCAGATAAGATATTTATCTAAATGGGTAGCTGACATTGATAGTTTCTATGCAATTAGAGCACACATTATGACAAAATGGAGGGGAGAATATATGAGCAAATATGTGACGACTACAAGACTGCAGAAGTTGTACAGTAGAAGGACTGAGGTGAAAATGTCCCAGTTTTGTGAACTATAAGCAGAGAAACTGTATGTTGATTTGTAGACAAGCTGAAAATTACATCATACAATATTAGTTTTGCTTAATGTAGGATGCTGTGTCTTACAATACTTTGGATAGTCCACTGTTGATACTCAACCTACTATCAGGTGACAAATAATATCGACTTATTTGGTGCATCTCCACAGACTGTGCAGCCCTAACCCTGACCCTAATCTAACCTTAACCCTAGCCTTGCCTGACCCTGTTTTTAAACTTGAACCCAAATTCTAATCTGAATATTTGTAGAATACTCTTTACATAATTAGGAGTATCACTTCAAACTCAGCAGACAAATTATTGAACATTAGACGATCCAAATAAAGTGTGATCAATGTCTTTGCAGTACTGAAAAATGACTGATGATAATGAAGATGATTTAAAAGTGGAATGCTTTGTGGAAAATATAAACACCTGTCATAGTGTGTTTGTTAGAGTTCAGCTCACTCCTCTCTGTAGAGATCATTATTGCTCGCAATTTTTAAAGAATAAACATTGATCAGGAATGTATGCTGAGCTCAGACTATGATGCTCAAGCAAGTCATGAATGAGTCATCAGTATGACATCAGGCTATGCTGCACGAAAAGCAATCCATGTAAGTGTAAGTTAGCATGTACACTACAGCTGAGCTCAATCAGTCACTGGAAGAAATTCAAGATGTATTATACCAAGGGTGAGTTAGAGGAGATTGAAGTATGCAAAACAAGCCAATGTCATAATTGGTCCTGCATTTTCTGTGCTGATAAATGCATTAATCTTAATTTGTTTATCATTACATGTGGTCTAAACATCAAAAACATAAACAATCCAAGAGGCTGCACTGACACAAAATTAAGCT
>OMLF01048767.1:0-26934 GCA_900302615.1 Holocentrus rufus | reverse complement strand
AGTATTTCCATGTGTCTGTCCACAGCTCCTTTATCTCTTGAGCTCCAGCCTCACCCCATTTTTCTTTCTCTCTTCCCCCTTTTTTGTTTCTCTTCTCATCTATCTCTTTTTGTCTTTTCATTCATCCCGTTTTCCCCAGTCTGTCTTTGCAGCCAATGCATTTATGTCCTTTTCTACCAAATGCATTGCTTTTTTTTCTTTTTTTTTTTTTTTTATTTTGATTCAACCATTTCCAAGGCTCGTCACACACCCACAAGAAGCCGTCCACATGCTCACACACAGGATTCAGATGAGCATCTCCACTGGTATTGATCTCTCTTATCAGCTTTCCCACAGACTAGGCTGGAGAAAAATTAATTCTTCCTCGCCTCTCTCTCTCTCCCTCTCTCTCTCTCTCTCTCTCTCTCTCTCTCTCTCTTTCTCATTGTCCCCCTCTCTCTCTTTCACTTTGCTCGACTTCACCATTCTGCCTCTTCCCACAATCGCCCCTTCATGTTTCTTTTGGTCTCCCCCTGCATTCATCATCGTTTTTTTTTTTTCTCTGTTGAAGAATAATTCCGCCCACATTTCCTGCCTATAATTCCGTGAGTGAAAGCACATCAAGTTTGAGGACTTGGACTTGACAGGTATGCATGTTTTGCCCACATGGAAGCCCTGCATCCCACTGGTCTGTGTTTTCCCACATGCTCGATGTGTGTTTCCAGCCCTGAGCATTCAGTGCTGTTGGCCTCTGTTTTGCCAGCCATTTGTTTTGTTTCTGAGGGTCTGCGGGACCAAAACATTTAGCTAAATTTCCTGTAATTGCATATCTGATAGCCTGGCTGATCCTTTCCTCGTGGGACTCCTCTCACTACTTGCAAGGCTCCGACCCTCCAGGCGCTCCCTGTAAGGGCACTGCACGGATCACTCGGCGCCAAACACCACATCACAATGTGCCAGCTGACAAAAAATGTCGTCTTTCGTAGCAGACTGGAGTGCCGCACCACTCCGAGTTCACAGTTGTGACATTTAAACAGCTCGCGTCGTTGGTGTCAAAGCATATTTGCGGCTCCGCCATCCATGTTTTAGGTTTGAAGACAACAACCACATTTGCTCGGTGTGATTCTCACCAGGAATTTGTCATTTGAGAAGTGGTCGAAGGCAAACTGTGTGAGCCTGCAGAACGCACATGAGCATATCGTGCAGGCCTGTCCATAATGATGCATGATCAGTTTAATCCGCGTGCATATAATATTAACATTGGACTAACATTCCCTCCCTCCTCTCATAAACTCATTCCCCGACTCATCCCTCATCTTAAAGCCTCTCACAAGTTAAAGTACTCTGTGTAACTTCATGATAACTATCCCACGATTTTTATTAAGTGGGGTGAGCAGTGTGTTTATTCTCGAAGCAGTTCACACGAGAAACTAGTTCAAGCACTTCTGATATCTTATCTCTCCGTGTTTTTACAGGATCATCTTGTGACTACGGAAAAAGGCAGAGTTTGCTCAAAGGTTTACATTTCCGGGACAGACTGTGATGATATTATTCACAGACACACAGCCGTGATTACGGTAGCCTGGAAAAGTTTTCCGTGTCGTTCGTAACTCATCTAAAGTGCGAGTAAAGTCGTGCTCTCTTGATGTGGTTTTCATTGGAACCAACACTCAGACAGGATGGACCTTAAAAGAAAGGTCAGTTAAGTCAGAGGCACTCTTTAGTTTTCAATACACAGCCCTGCTGCAAACACACACACTCGCACGCGTGCACACACACACACACACAAAGGTCAGGTGCTCCCCAGGGCTCTTCTGACTACAACTGTGATCAACAGGCTAAACCTTATGACCAATCCCACCTGCTGCCTCTGCTCCACCTTCTCTCCTTTTTCATCTTCCTTCTCTCTTTTCCGCCTATCATTCCGTCCACCTGCGTTTCTCCTACCCTCCGTCTATCGTCGAGCGTATCGTCCACTCTCGCTGGTCCACATTGAGCAACCGACTTTTCTATAATCTGATCAATGCAGCTGAATGTCACAAAGACTTTCTATCAAGCGGGGAGAAGGTCATCGTGTCTGTCTTGTGTAAATACCGCAATAATGTAATTCCAAGACCTCCGTTTGGCCGAGCCTTTCATAGCGGATGAAAGTGTACATTCTGGTGTTTATGTAATGTGACAAAAGTAGAATCTATTGGATGGGTGTTCTCAGAGAGGAAAATTGAATAAAATGAACATCTGAGTGAGGAACAAACCCCTCTGTGTTATAGCTGTGCTAAAAAAAAGAAGAAGAAGAAGAAGGGAGCTTAAAAAAGGGAGATGTTTGTTCATTGTGAGGCCGCTTCAATGGCTTGTATCTGTTGAGCATCATCTCCAAAGCCCTTCGCCCTCTCCCCAAAATGTGATGGGATTTTGCCCATCAAAGTCTGTCTGGCCGTCCCTTCCAAAGGTTTTATTTTTTTCTCTCCCCCCCTCTTCTTCCGTTGTTTATTTTCCTGTACCTTTCTTCTTCCTTCTCTCCATCCATGTCAAGTAAAATGAGCTCCTTCTGGCCCTCAAAGAACCAGACCGCAGTGTTTATGTCACTTAGTCAACATGAACTCCATTACGCTAAGTCTAATTCCAAAGTCAATGCAAATGCACAATAACACATGCATACACTCACGAACAGGCCAACTGTGCACGTATAAATAAAACATCAATCACTCCCTCTACACTTTAAGTTATAAAAGAATCATAAGCATGTTCCTTGCACTTACCTTCAATAGCAACTATCTATTGACAAACATTTAAATTATTCAAACGTATTATGGAACAGTGATGTTATAGAAATGGGCTGTATGATGTCATTTAAGTGAGCTGTCAAGTTAAATCAACTTTGCTGGAAATGAGGAAATCAGTCATTTGAGTGCATAAATAAAAGCTGAAGAAATGACAAAAATAAAGAAGAGTAATGTAAAGCTGTGGCACCATGGAGCCTGGATGGAGGAGTGGGAAAAAAACGATGTGTAGCGATGGACTAATGGATACGGTTCTCTGTCGCTCGGTAATTTGTTACCCCAGCGGCTGGAGGGCAGGATGTCGGGATGCTGTTAGGGTTATGGAAAGGAGATGTAGGGGTGAAAGTGTAGGGGCTAATGGTGCACATTAGCGCAGAGCTCTTCACAGAGCCATATAGTGAGGCGAATGCTGACTCACTGACGTGCAGGGGTTCGGTGAGCCATACAGGATGTACATTACTGCTCTGTCCGTCTGTCCTCGCTGTTTCCAGCAGACCCCCACATTGATCTACACGCTGCCAGAATCCCTACTGGACTAAATATGATTTTAATCTAATATTTCCTGGATGGCTTCCATTCGCCTTCAGCATATACAGTACATGCATTTGGTAATGCAGAGTGGGAAAGAGCTATAATTATGTGTGTGTGTCTGTGTGTGTGCTTGGCTTGAGCGTTTTAGTGAAACATACTATTTTTGAGCGGCTAATACTTGGATGGCGCCATCTCAACGTATATTACCTTACAGCATTAACATTATTGTCCTGTCTGTGAACCATAATCGCAATGGATCTGATTCACTGCATCCTTAATGGAACGGAGCCTGAAGATGAAAGACATTTATGACAAATGGAAGGAAGGCAGAAAGGAGAGGTAGAAAATTACTTTGTCAAAGTTTTCCCATTAGGCCACCAAGCTACCGTAAAATTACTGAACATTTTGAGGGGCAATTCCAGCAAAGTTTCACCTTTCAAGAGCAATTTGTATAGGTGAAAATGTGCGTCTTTATGTATTGAGACGAGGACTGGTTTGAGAGCAATAGCCCCCTGCATGAACAGTAAACCAGCCTATTAAGTAATATCTGTGTTTGTACACTTACATGTCTAAACATGCAGGGAAGCAACACTGCCCGTTTGGCAGCCATGTCAGAGAGAGAGAGAGAGAGAGAGAGAGAGAGAGAGAGAGAGAGAGAGGAGGTATGATAGGCTGGCAGGCAAACACACAAACACATTTGCATAAGTGCACACCAATGTGATCAACCTCATGCCGTTTTCTTGAGAAATCACAGTCGGTTGGTCATAATCCAAAGCTATGAACCATTGAAACTTAATGATATAAACACATTGTTGACCACATTTCATGCCACACGTATTTTTCTCAAAACTTGTTTTGCTGAGATATGAGCATGTTCACTTCATGCCATCACCATGGGAGAGAGGCAAAATAAACTGTGACCACACAATTTTTTTTAAAGTTAGGTTTTAATGATAAAAACAGTGGCAGGACCACACGAAGCCACAAAACAGACAGGGGGCCAATCAAAATAAGAATTTACTGGCACAGATGAGGTTGTGGCTACAAAACAGCAAACATCAGATTTAACAGGAAGGCTTTCAGGTGTTGCAGAAAGGGGTTCTCCTCGGAGTCCTGTTTATCAATATGCTGCAAGAGAGGGAGACTGACAGATAAAGCGCAGGTAGGAGGCAGACTTAAAGGTCAGATAGAGGGACAGCACATACAGAGAAGAGAGATGTGAAAAAGGGAACCATTAGTAATAGGAAACGGGTACCAACGGTTGAATGACTAAAAGACAGAGGAGAAACAGAGAGAGGACAAGGAGAAGGAGGTGCTGAACACAGACATACTGGAGAAGACGAAAACAGAGGAAACTGACAAATAATAAAAGAGAGAGAGAGAGAGAGAGAGAGAGAGAGAGAGGGAGGAAGCAACAGTTTTCTACATCTGGGAGAGAGGAGAACGCCAAGAATGAAACAATCCATCCTTTCTTATCACTGGAAGCCAAGAAACAGGCAGGAAGGCAGAGCGGCAGTTTAAGAATGGTATATGAGGAATAAGAGCCTGGTTCAAATAGAGTAGCTCAGCAGAGTTCAAAGTGGAGCTTAAATGGATCAGGAAAAATCTACAGATTTCATCGCAGTAAAAGCTGCAGACAATAAGCACTTCCCCGAGCATTCAGAGCTCTGTACATTGTCCTTGCTATTTATATAAAAGCTATGTATATGAAACCACTGAACTGTTTCCCTTAACTTGGAGGAGATTTATGTCTTTGTCTCATCCTCCTTTCCACCTATCATCACTACCCCCTGTCCTACTTTCTCAGCCCCCATTGCCCAAAGAGCATATACAGTACTTTTTAAACTTAAAAAGTTATGGTCTGGCGGGCACCATTTTTCCAAGCCTAATAAGGTGAGAAACAGAAAGGATTACAGGGAGAAGTCAGTGCAATCTGGCACACTTTGCTTTTCCAAGTATTGATGCAACGTGCGAGGTGTTTACAGGCTTACTGAGCAAATAAATATTATGTCAGCTAACTGACAGCTGAGACTAAATTGAACTGATTTCAAAACAGGATCTGGTGGCGGTGCTACCGCATTCCAGCGGCAGCGGATTCAGATAAAAATGGAGTCACCCGAGTACCTTTGTGCCCCTGTCTGATAAAATCTGTGTCTGAGTCACAGCCCATTGGGAATTATTCACAGTAGAGTCCATGAGAAACCGCCTGCCTCAGGTTTGGCTGCCTACATGAATACACTCAAGCTGAAGGTCAGAGCGAAGAGCACGGCGGTGGGTTGGGCGCAGCAGCAGGAAATAGCAAGGAAATTAGACGGGTTGGCTGAAAAGTAGACTTTATAAAATAGCAACTCACGATTTCCCTCCACCGGATTTGGGCCTTTAGTGTGTTTTCAAACAATTTTACTTGTGTAATCAGATTGTAGAACTGATAAGTGCCAATTACAGAGGAAAGTCAGAGCAGGGGCAAATAAGGAATAAAGAATCTGAGTAAATGAGAATATAGAAGTGAAACATTTGCTGTGGTGTAATTGCACTTTCTGTATAAATGTGATGAACCTTTCCTGTTTTCTTGGTATCCTCTTCCAAGAATACAATGACATCCATGCACGAGGAAGCATGCACATTTAAAAGTGAGATTGACCATAACTGGATGTGAGAATGAGAGGGAGGGGAAATGAGGGAAATGTATAAAGATGTAGAGAAAACAAACACAAATGCAATCAAAGCCCTTGGTTTTGTTTTTTGTGCAGAAACTGGCCTCTTTTGGGTTCCTTTTTTTCAGAAACGTGCAAGTTTCTGTTTTTGCACGCTCCAACACAACCAGTTTTGTAATGATTCATTTGCTGCAACTGATTTAAAACAGCGCAGAATGCAACATCCATTTGTCTGCTGGCAATGAATTGTATTTTCACTGGTCCAGTCCATGTTGACAATGCGAACGATTAGATCTTGGCAAAACATTTGCGATAATAATACATCTGAGACAAAAGTGAAATGTGGAGAATGCGAGAGAAACTGTACCGCTTCTATCTGCCAAAGTGCCTGTCTCAGCAGTCGGCCCCTCTCACTCTTCTTAAATCACTCTGTTAGCACGACAAATTAATTACACCCCCAGTGATGTACGCACAAGCTGCCACGGTGCCGATGGCTCCGTGATAGCACCAGTGAACAGGCAGTTTTATGAGCTTAACATGGGCGACAGGGATGAACGAGCTGGGAGGGAGAGAGAGACAGAGAGAGGAGGGAAACCTTCATTAAAGAGAGCGATGGGCGAAGGGAATTACACACACAAACACACACACACATGCTCGCCCGAGTAGCATGCTGATTTACATTGGGCCGACCCCGGTGTGCAGATTTATACAGAAGTTTCAAATAGGCTATCTTTGGATTGGAGGATGATCCCGACCTCCCCTCCCCACCTGGAAGCAGCCGCAGGGCGATGCTGTGACAGAGCGGAGTTGAATCCGGCTCGGCTCCTCGGTCATCCGTCGCTCCGCTTCATCCTCCTTGCCGTCCACAAAGTCCTGTCAGATTGACGCGCGTGCCGCAGCTGTTACAACAGATTTTTCCCCCCTCTCTTCCTGTGGGCTGCAGTGTCACAGTGGGACCTTTCTTCAGGCTTTGTCTTTCTTATCCTCTCTGAAGTCCCCGACCCCAGTTTCATTCTTCCTCAAATAGCCACACAGAGCTATAAAGACAAATGGCTGAATAATTAGCTCTCAATAAAGGATATCATAGATTACATTAATATGACCTACATAATGTCCTGACCCCTCCCCTCTTCTCCTTTATCCTTCCCTTTGTGTGCCACATGTAATGCCTGGAGGCATCCTGTCGCCAAATGAATGGCCGCCGTTCATCTCCGGGCACAGCTGTGCCCTCAGTGTCCTCTGTGTGTGACCCATATTCTGAATGCCATATTCTGAATATTCTGACCCATATTCAAAATGCCCAAGCAGTCATCATGTAGCCCCTCACAGCTTCCCTCGCCTCGAACACCCGGGACACAAAGTCAACTTCAAAGAAAGAGTGACGGCTGAAGCTGACAGTCAGATCGATTCACGTCTCCCACTAGAAGTTGTCCATAAACACACCATGGTGAACATGAGCGCACTTTCTGCACCTGCGTAAGAGAAAATAATCAACATGCCAGGAGGGGGCGGTCATTTTGAAAAAGCAAACCAGAAGCCTCAGGTAGCCTATGTGGAAAAGATTTTCAAACATTTTCACACCACTTTGAATCCGCACGGTTTTGTTCAAATTTGTTTGAATGTTGTTTCAAATTGGGAACATGTCTGAGGAGCCTGGTGTCGTCAGCCTGAAGTTTGTTTGCATGTGGACAACCAGAGAGAGTTAGTTATTTACCACAACTGGCTCTCTCTGGCTAGCTGGTTGCTAGCTAGTTAGCAAAATAACCCAAACTGTTTTACATTTCTTTTCTCTTCTTGATGAACAGTCAATCAGAAAGCTTCCTCTCTACATGCTTCTGGTTCAACATGCTGAATTAATGGGCAGATTAGCTGCTGACGAGGGCCAACAAGGGCCCATAGGTGCAGGACACACCGCACAAACTACAAGCAAACTACAGTCAGATGGTCAGCTTGATGTGCCAAGGGCTTAGGAGTCATCTGCGAAATTCTCAAGACACAAAATCACTCCGTAATCGGTCTCTGCAAAAAACACAGACAAAACCGCAGGCCTTTCACAGCAGCTGGCTGGTACAAAACTGTGATTGAGTTCAACTGGCCAGATCAATAGCTCTCTTCTTCCCTGTGTAGATGTGATTAAACCAACCTGCTGCAACTCCCACTCTCTCTCTCTTTCTCACACACATACACACACACACACATACACACGCGTGCATGCACAGACACACACACCCCACATGTACATGCATGAACCCACAGGCCCTACAGAGACACCGCAGAGAAAATTGGATGCTTGAGCTGCGTTGCAAGTGACACAAGTTGAAAGTCAAGAGGTGAGTCAGCAGACAGATGAGGTAACAGGGAAGGAGAGACAGGGAGCGGGAAGGAGGTCGGAAGTGGGGTGTGTAAGTCAAGGTGGGGAGGAGGTTGGTGAATAAAAAAAAATCCTGGAAAATTACTTTGATGTACAGATTTAAGAGAATTTAGCCGATGGCAATCTGAGCTTTATCTCTCTGTTGCATGTATCACCTCTGGAATTAGTTTTCTCTCCCCACTTTCTGCATTTGCCACTAAATCTCCTTAAAAAAAAACTGTTTTTCTCTGTCTGGTCTTTATCGCTGATCTAAAAGAAGACACATCATCATTATTTCTTTACGCTCTCACATCACCGTCGCACATCCAGCGCCCGGTGATTTAAAGCCTCACTCCTGCCCACATTATTCCCTCGTCATTCTTCATCCTCGCTTCTCCTGTTGACTTTTCTCTCTCCTTCGCCCCTTCCCTTTCTTTGCCTCTCTTTCACACTTTCTCCCTCCGTCTCCCCTCTTTATTCCTCCCTCCCTTTCTTTCTCATTATGACTTGCATAATGAGGTCAGAGCATTAGTCCATTATGGGGTAAGTCTTAAAGAAGCAATGCACTCAGCTCCTTATCGCTCCTCTATAATTGAACAGACACTCTACATAGCTTTATCAGTCCGCCGTCCTTCCCGCCAACACTTTTCCCATTTCTATGCATTGCAACGAAAAAAATGTTTGAATGCTTGCATAAACTCCCTCCTACTGCATGTCCCTGACTTACCCTCCTCTAAGAAGGAAATCATTCAGTGACATTATGGTGTAATAATAGCCACTTGAGCCTGAGTGCTGCCAATGCAACCCCTACATGATACACACGAACACACACACACGCACGTTTCGACCTTCTATATGTTACTTTGAGGACCATCTAATTGAAAAAAAAAACTGGGCATGTTGAGGGGGCAGCGGTAAGTGAGATTCATGACGTGTCGCGGGCATGAGGTCATACATCATACTCTGTGAGGCGGGCGACAGAAGCTGCCATTATTGGATCAGCACTGCTTCATTAAGTCTCCACACGACACAGTCTGCTGCTAACGCCTCTGGACAGAGAGAGAGAGAGAGAGAGGGAGGGAGGGGAAAGAAAGGAGTTGGGAAGAGGCGACAGAGGCTGGGAGTACAAGAGATGCAGAGAAAGAGATGGAGGGAGAGCGGCAAGGCAAGGAGGCGGGTGACAGCGGGCAAGAAGAGAGAGGGTTCTGAGAGCGAATAAAAAAAAGGTGGGAAGGAGAGAAGAAGAAAGAAGAGCTTGTCATCACTATCCTCTGTAAATCAAAATAACCGAACAACTCAAGTGGATAATCTGACATCTGAATCTCCCTGTAACGTTCCCTTAGTCAACATTTCCACAACAACTCAAGCAGTGTGTTGGCAACCACCGTGGTAGCTAACAGGTTCTGCGTGAGTGCGCGGTCTAAATCACACCTGATAGGAAAACATGAAAGAAATGTCGCTATTAATTTCCACTAATCCATCTTTGTGCTCATCCTTTTCCTCTGACAGCACACAGGAGCTCAATCCAAATTAAATAAATGTGTGTAATTTGATTGGACTGGATTCAGAAGGAATGTAAGCACACGAACGCTGTCAAAATAAGCATCTCAGCCTAATTAAATCCTTTCAAGATTCATGCACATTCAACAAATTGATGTATGCAAAGCCCTGGAAATGGACAACAGGTAATACTGCAGTACAGCGTGCCATCAATGGAGAGAATTAACAAAGAGATGGTGCCATCTGGTGGCTGTACTGTGTATCACACCCCTGAACAGACTAGTTTTTATTTTAATCCAGAACAGGCCATTTTACCCATTACAGGTTTTATGGACAAAAATATCAAACTGTAACATAATCCAAAGCGTAGGATATTTCTTTAGTCTCACATGCTGAACTGACACTGCTCTCTTCTCCACAGTGTGTGTGCGTGCTGTGTAAGCCACCAGAAACCACAGTGCATCAAATTGGAAGAAGGGAGCTTTACTAATTGTCTTTGTATGTAGCACAAGGACTTCCTCACCCCACTGATTTAATTGACTTGTTCAACACTGCATCTAAATTAAGTCACATTCTCAGTCTGATATTATCAGTGTATCAATACATGTTTCTTTCAGAAACGAGGCACACCTCGCTATCTCAATTAAAATCTTTGGTAGTAATTAGAAGCTTCAGTAGGTTGTGCAAATTGATGAGAAATGACTTTGATCCATATCTAAGATACAAACAGGAATTAATAAAAGCGGGTAATAAATTCTTGCCAGGATTAATGTGGAACTGCTGAATGAGATAACAACATTCAAAATATAGCTTTAACATACTAAACTATGCTGGTGTCATATAATAATTATGCTGGGCATTATAGCTGCGGTTAAAAACTAATTAATTAGATTACAGATACTTTTGGAAAAAATAAGTGACTGCATAGTACTCACACACAGGTGAACAGAGTGAAACTATATATTACCAAGTGGAGTAATCTGATCAATTATGGTATTAATTACTTATTTGAACAAGTAACACATTAATCTGTGATGTCAGAGACGTGGGCTGACAAGACTGCAGCTCATCAGTATTAGGTTTAGACATTTGAGTTTCTAGGTATTATAATGTCATTATGCCTACAAGTAAATGGCTGTATAAATAATGTGCAATATTACTACTACCTCTGGTCATTGTTGTGGTGCAACCTCAACTATTTAACACATCCTTGAATTTTCTTTAAATATTTGTTGACTTGTTCAAAGGTTCATGGGTTCAGATGTAATTCAGGTGCTGGGTGTGATAGCTCAGAATTGTGTGCTGTTCTTGTTCTCCTTGTTATTGTTAGTGTTCATTTTCTTGCTATTATCATTATGAATGTATTAGGACCACGAAAGGAATGTCAGTGTTGTGAAACCCTGGCTGCCTTTTCCAATGACCGTAAACTCAAGTCTTCATGTTGACTTTGGTGAGCTAGAAGGAGCAGGTTTTGGTTACAACCCTCATAGAACTCAGAAATAAGGTGACGCATCTTGAGCAAATTATTCTGTACTTCAGTTCATTTGTATATTTTTATTATATCTTTTTTTTTCTTTTTTTTTTTAAATTCATTACAGCAAGAATCAAATATAGCAATACAGGCCCCATGAAAAAATGTGTCAGTGGTGACGATTCCCTTCACCATGCACAGCCACCAGAGTCGGCACAGCGCATCACAGGTTACATGAACTAACTCCAAGACCTCCGAAAGCTTCATGACGTCCCGGTCAGTGTAACCCTCACTAACAGTTGCCAAGTGGCATCCAAAGGTACATTTCCCCTCCTCTTTTTCAGTACAGGTTTATGCACACACATTTCATTCTGATGAGATTATATTTTATGGCTTTAGACTGTGGCAATCAGAGGTTTTTCGCTTCAGGTGCTTTTCAGAGGAGGTGCCATCACGCAGACATGACAGATCCCTTCATGGGGCCTGGGACAGTAAAACAAGCAGAAACAAACTGCAGCAGCAGACAGAATACATCATTTTAGCACTACAAGCAGAGAAAACAAAACAAAAAAGTTTAGTTTACATTATATCATAAACTTAAGCATGCGTGCTTGTAGAAGATGAAAGGTGACATGATGATCAGGACAAAATTTCAAACTAACAAGTTAATGACCAAACTATAAAATGAATACTTCAATCCAATAATTATCAATTTCCTTAAATTCTGCCTGATAATGAACTACATTCCTATGTAGTCAATTTCATCTACTAGAAGCACAGCTTACAAACATAAAGAACATACTTATAGCTATGGTGTTTGTGTTGTATGTATTTTAACTCTCCAAGTGGTGAAACTTCTGTGAGTATATTCTTAGGAATCTTTTTTTTTTTTATTGTTTTTATTTTTTAAATAAACCACTATTCTATTTTTGTATTTTTTTATATTTTAGTCCATTACATTGATAGAATATTGTATACTGTAAATACATCTTGCTGTGTAACATGTTTTCTTATTCAGTATTACTGTGTTGTGATTTTTTTAAAGGTATATGTATTTCCTTTAACATGCATTCCTCTCTGAATAAAGTAAAGAAACAGGACGTGTTGTGATTGGTTGGGCCTGGGAGGGCGTGGCCATGACACACAGACCTGTCCGTAGGCAGGTTAGGGGACCAGACAAACCCAGTCAGGCCCTTACGCTGGAGGGTAGTGGACACCTCCTCCGGAAGGTTACCTGGCAAACTACAAGCTGCTGACAAAAAAGAAGAGCAACACTTTGCCTTTTCTGAAAGGGGTAGGAGAGTGAGAACTCAGTGCCCTTTTATGCAAGCAATTTTGTTCAGCCTTTCATAAGATTTTTTTTGTTATCCTAGCAAAATTCCTTGTCGTTATAGACATTTTTTTTTATTCAAAATAAGATCTCAATATACATGATTCTCTCTTTTTTGACTATGTACAGAAGTGCAAAAAAGTCAACCTTCATCACCTCTAGATTCCCCCATCGTTTGTTTGCTGTTGGCTGAGTAAGAGACGAGCGTGCAGACTCAATTCTCTCCTCGCCACATTCACCTGACCCCGCCAGCAACGCCCCAAAAAGTGATCAAATATGCAGCTTGTTTTCCAACATGGCCCAATTTCCAGGGAGAGTAAAAATAGTCAAACAATAGTTACTATTTGAAATGGATACAGTAGAAAATAACGTCTTTACTCTAAACATCTAAGAACTAGATTTTTATAATAGTCTTTTTTTTTCTTATATGACTAGTTACAAACCATACAATCATTAAAATATTACTCGGTTATCGGCGACTGTTGCCACAGTGACAACTTAGCCTCTCTGTTCTATTATTTCCTCATTGTAAGATACTCATATAAAACATCTTTGTTCAAAGAACTCAAAAAGACTAGAGAAATGAACAATATGCATACAGTTCAACAATATGCATAACGTAGAAAATATTGAGTTTACAATCATAATCATACTAAAATCAACATTACATGGAATTTCAGAAAACTGTGCATGAGGAACACACAAACACACACTTTACCTTATATTCATTATAAGAAAGATAAATCTAATAAGACAAAAAACTTCTCAACTAAATATCAAAACATCATCCAAACAAAGTGAAGTAAAACACTCTTCTCTAAAGAAAACCACAAAAAAGAAAAGGAAAACACAGAAAAAATAATAATAACAATAACTGTGACAATTACATAGTGCTCTGTGTGTGTATTAATGTGGTGTGGATTAGGCAACTGGATGGTTCAAAATGGCATGTTGCATTGTGCTGACCCGATGGTGCATTCTAAGGCTTTGGATGAGTAATACAATCGTTATATTCTTGCCACTTTCCCTGTACTATCCACCATTTAAATATGCCTGAAGAACACCCAGAACAGAACAAAAACAGAGTTCTAGAGATCTACTCTAAACACCCAATCTTTCATTGGCACCACTTAGGCGGCCCACGCATTTTCAAAATTTAGCCCCACTAGTCTATCCACAAGATCTAAAAACAATGACACAAAAAAGACTTTGGCTGACTATCAGAAAACAGTTCTCAAGTAGACATATGAAACAAGTTCTCTTAAATATGTCAGACTATATACACTACGCTGAATCGACTTTGACAATCCACCTTAAAATATGAGCAACCATATAAATGAGAAACAAAATCATACAAATCGCAAACCCACCATCTCCTGCCCCGTGATCTTCGGCTTTTCTTGTGTCTCACAGCAGTTTGGTGACCTCGTGAGTGCCCTGTTTGTTTCAAAGCTATTTTAGAGCGGGCATCAAATCTTCATCATAAGAGTCTTTGGTCTCTCGAGCGTGCCAAGACCCTACATCCAACCCGCCTGTCTAGAGTCAAAAGACTTATTAATCATGGAGAGACCTGTGTCGGCACAGATCCAGTCACTTCCTGTCTGACCGACTGACATCCACACAAAATTCGAGGAAAACTAAAAACGGTTCATCCAACAATTTGGACAAAGCAGACACACGGGGAAAGGGAACCTAATCGGCATGGTGCTATTGAGAATCACAGGTAACAGCGAAGATGATGGACACGACATGCTGTCCACGAGAGAAAAACAAACTGGAGACTTATTAAAGGGAATTACTGATTTTAACACCTTCGTAACACTGCTAAAATACCATCCATGTTTTTGAGATGTATGGCACTTCACAGGGCCGCCTGCAAGAATAAAGACGTGTACTTAAGAGATAGAAAGATAGGCTACAAAGGTTTGAAAGACACCTCGCAGACATTCAGTTGTTGCTTTTGCTTCTGAGCATCCTCGAACTTTCCTCATCACTGATTCGACAGAAAACGAAATCATAAACAAAACATTGTGCATGCATATGTGATTCAGTTAAATTACCTTCCTTAGTTCATTTACCTTAATCAAAATGCAAGGTGCACCTTTGTGTAAACAAATGAACACATTTAGGTTAAAAAACAGCCAATAAACATACAAATAAAATAAGCCATTATTCTTGGTCTATGGACGTACCGCTCTAGTCGCCGTGACTACTGCTCCACACATTTACCTCATGTTGACATTCAAAGTGTGTCCGGTGAATAAAGGTAAGTTGCCTTCACAGAGCGAAAGGCAGACTTTAATGTGAATGATGTTCTTTTCAATTATATTAACTGGTGTGTGCATGAAATACACATGAAAACAACCACTGACAAACTGGGCCTCTTATGGTAACATGCAGACTCCAATCCAGTTTAAAAGTGGTTCTTCGCTTTGCTCTTGATGTTACAGGCATGAAGGGTGATCACTAATCTTGGACTGAACACCAGCACACTCCAGTTTGATCTAGAAAGAAGACCACAAAACACAAGACAGGGCAGCATGAAGTTTAGCTGAAATAGATTTTTCTTATTACTTATATTCTGACATATTCACATTGCAAGCTACTTGGTTTTGAACAGGCAAATCATGTATTTTTCACTACATTGGTGGTGCTCTTTATTAGGTTTTAATGAGCTGAGACAGTCAGCTTTTGAGATGTTTATTTCTGTAATCTTTCACATAAAAGATGTAGAAAACGGGGAAGCTTTGAATGGCTGTAATTAACTTCTTTTACATTTTGCACTCATACAACATACAACAAACTCACACTGGGGGGTAAATAAGCAAGAGAGGATTTCTGATTGACTGTCAGTCGCCTTGAATGAGATGGCCAAATCTAAGCGGCTCATAGGATATGAATGGACTTCCTGATAGCAATGCTTGCAATGTGAATGTCCGGTGAAATATTCTTGTCTGCATGGTTCCCTTGACTTAAGAGAGTGAGTGGAGATGTTGCAAAAAAAAAAAAAAAGCAGAGCAATTGTGAGTTCATCGATAAGCACAAAAAATGCAGTTGTGGCTACTCCTTTACATATCAAGTATGACATCATGGCTATTTGAATGCAAAGTGAGAGTACTGGTCCCAATGCAGTATGTGAGGTGTTAGAAAGAGGTGCAGTACATACTGTTCTGATTGAGACTCCTACATCTGGGTCACATACTTGTGACTAGTCAGATGGTCTGCAGATATTATTGGAATCTGCAGAGAGAAGGAGAGAGGGCAAGACGGAGACAGAGGAAAAGCAGAGACAGACAGAGACACAGACAGAGGGACGGAGAAAGAGGGAGACAGGGACACCAGTTGAAATGAGGACACGCAGCATTTAACTTGTCTAACTTAAAGTCATTATAAAAAAAAAGAAAGAAAAAGTATTATCTACAAAATTGTAATCTTCATATGCTCTTAAAAGCTTGCAAAGATCAGAGATGACCCTCATGCAATCATGCATTTTAATATGGGAATCACAAGATAAATAAACAAACTAAGAAATTCTGAAAAAGTTAGAGCTGATACTGGAAGTGACAAGAGAGAGAGGAGGCAGAAGAGGAGCAAACCTGATTGGCTGCTGCAGTTGCAAAGGGGACACTTGTGGCAGATGTGGTGGCTGCAGACACAGTGGCTGGAGTAGCACCGTGCATCATGGGTACTTTAGGGAGGGAAAGATCACACAGGCAGTTGAACCAGAGCAGATACAAAGCGTTCTGGTTTACACTTCATTTGTATGTCTGTCCATAAAATGCTGATAAACATGAGAAATTTTGTTAATGCAGTTTAACAGATCAAAATTTTTAATATCAGATCTATCTGTCATAAATATCATTACTGTTCCTTCCACCAGTTACCCTGCAGGTTTGAGTTACAGTTAAACACTTATTTCAGCAGAGCAGATTCAAAAGACATTTTTCAAAGTACAAGTTAGTTAACTGTCAAATTTGAAGGGCAAAGAATGAACGGTCATCTAACTTGCTTAAGTAGACAACTATGCAGCTTGAAACTAGCTCTAGATAGAACCTAGGTAGTCTAACTGCTAACCTGAATTACTCAGTAAGGCTATGTTTTTCAGCTAGCTGCAAAAGCACTAGGCTTCATAATATTTATTTTCGCTGTCTCAAGCTGTGGTTCTTTGGCTCCACCCATTGGTTTAATTCAGTCATTATTTTTGTCTCCAGAGTAGCTCTGCTGCAGAGAAATGTTTGTATAACAACAGCTCTAGTCTGTAATTACTCCCATATCAAAGTATAATACCACCAATAATACTAAAAGTTAAAGGTGCACTATGCAAAACTAGCAAGAACCTTTAGATTCAACTGACAAAAAAATGTGGCATGAGCACATAATCTAGTAGTGAGTCAGCTGATGATGAGAACCATGTAGACTCAACCATCAAATTATGTTTTCATTCCATGTTTTTTGTTTGTTGCGTCTAAAGGGTCTTCACGTAAATCGACTCTATGCAATTTTTCATAGTGCACCATTAAATTAACAATGCTACAGCAACAGCTACTATAAAAGTGATAATAATAATGATAATAATAAGTCTCATGTTTATATGGCATGTATAAGCAGACTGGATGATGAGGTGCTCCAGAAGCTAGAGGATGAAGGTAAAGATGAAGCAAAGGTCAGGGGAATTTGAACTGCAACAAGCAATAGGTGACAGACAGACTTATGGCATAGCAAAAAGGGATCCATTCCATACCCAAACAATGTATTGTGAAGCATGACAAAGGAATGGTCTATAGCACAACATTTAGATTTTCAGAATTTAAGTTCCAATTAAAATGATCAAATCAAATTCAGAATCATGGCAAATTAAACCTAATTTGCAACTCACAGTCCTCTTAGGCTTGCCCTGTTAGACTCTTGGGCAAATTCACCAAATGGAGAATGTGCTCACATTATGTGGTGAGTTGAATGAAAAGTGAGTGACTACAATGGGCTCAAAGATATTCAGTAAGGAAAGCTGGCACCTACCAACACTTGTTGCAGGTGTCATGCACAATATTGAGCCTGCCCATCATGCAGTGCAACAGGGAGTGGATTGAAAAGGGAGAAGGGGAGAAGAAACCAAGAAAACCAATAACAAGTGTTATAAAGGCAGACAATATAGGAGAAACTTGTTATGTGCACAAAATGCTGGACATTTATGACAAATTAAACCAGGGCATAAATCAGCTGTGATGCTCTGAATTAGCTGATATTAAGTCAGTGGCTGCAAGTAATTATGTAACAATATTGATGATGAATAATTACACAAAGTAAACATTCCACTGCACAGATCACATTTTCTGCAACAACACATACTGTATATACACAGCGTACTGCATAAAAAAAACAGGTGCATGGGAAATGAGACTTTGAGGCATGAGTATGAATGTTGTGGAACATTTGGTTCTCTACCCAGCTTATAACCCTTACTGCTCCATTAAATGGCAGGGAAAATTGAAAACTACCAGCAGTCTAATTTTCCTCTCAGTAGCGTAACAGTTGTTTTCACCATGGTAGTTATGGATGACCTGCCTTCAGTCTCCACCTAGTATTTTGCAGTGACCTGACAGTCCAATAGTGTGGGGCAGATGAGGATCTGAGTATCAGAATCACTCACAGATGGGGATCGATGGCAGGCTATTCTTAGGCTGTCAGACGAGAATATGGGACACAGTGTAAGATGACTTTGCAGTGGTAAGGTGTGTGTGCGTGTGTGTGTATGTGTGTGTGTGTGTGTGTGTTATAAACGCATGTGCATGCAAGCTCATGCACATAAACTTTGCTTTTCTTCTTTTTTTCTCGCCTTGACACCAACAATAAAATCACACTACCATCCAGCCATCTACGACTATGGAATAGTTGCCAGAACATAATGAGGGAGTGGAAGCTTTGTGAAAAAGTACATGTGATTGGACAGCCAGTGGCGATGGGCTTAGTGCCATTTGTAGGTTACTGTGGGGTCAAGCCTCACCTGATGGTATGAAGGCAGCCTGCTGCTGAAACTGCATGTTGGCCAGGGCCTGTTGGTACTGGAATACACCAGCACTGAACATGGTGGTGGCACCGTTGGCTTTTTCAAGTGCAGGTCTCTTTGGTAAAGGAGGCAAGACAGGAGGGAGCCCCTGATGAGGGGACAACACCAAAATAAAGGAATGGGAGTGAGGGAAATCAAAGGATGGTAGCAGTGACATTCAGGACAGAGAGAAGGAAGAATTTCGTTAGAAGATAAAGTTGCCCTTTCAAACAGCTATTATAAACACTGGCAAGCAAGCAGTGGACTACACTAACTCTGTCAGAGCAAAACAGTGGTGCTAGCTGATAAACTGTGATATCTATCTTGCTAGTGAGTAAAAAAACAAACAGTCCTCAGCACAATGGCATGAACACATATAACTTTGCATAATACAAAAATACTAACTTTGCAGGCATTAAAAAAAACTACAGCTCTGTGTAAAGAAGGACTATCTGTAACGACACTTATAATACGAGTTACAACAGTAATGATTGCCAGACCATCAACAGAAATGATGTAGTTAGGAAAAGCTGCACTGCTAGCTCCATGATAATAGTATAAGCCATGTTAAGACTGTCATGACACCTCTCCCACAATTATACATGCAAAATGGGAAATGATAAGGTCATGCAGACTAGACTACCACAGTTTGTAAAACACTAAAAGATAACATTACCATGCCACCAATTTATTACTGTTAAGGTTTACTTGAGGTGATGAACTGACCATGTATAATTTAAAAAGGCAGAATCACCTGGACAGGGTTTGGCATTTTAGCCAATTTAATTTTCTTTGCTCTCTTTCTTTCTTTTTTCTTTTTTTTTTCTTTTTCTTTTTTTTTTTAGGCCAGGATATTAAATGGTGATGCAAATGGACATTTTACCTAAATTTTCCATATTAGTGTGGCGTCCCACAATCAGTTTATCACCCCCTCAGCTTCCTTAGTTCAGCTCAATAAATTACTGCTTTATTTTAGTCAGAACTACAATAGTATCTAGTATAACAAAGCTACATGCCAAGCTAAAAGGTGAAAGGTCATAGTACCAGGTCAAAAGTTGCGTCGAGGGGTCGCTTCAGTGATTTGACAGCCGACTGAGTCTTAATTAGCAGGCAGCGAGCACATGATGGCAATGGGCCAATGGGGTTCAAGCGCATTAACATAAACCAGCAAGCGGAGGTGCATCATGGGGCAGCAGTGCAGTTTGGGTTGGTGAGAAAAACAAAACAAAAACAAAAACAAAAACAAACAAATAAAAAACAAATCATTGGAATGCAATATACAACAGTAACAAGACTAGGGCATGCACATTAATGGCTGTAGGGTTATTGAAAAGAATTATGACCCTTGACATAATTTTCTGTCAAAAGAGAATTATCTTAATCAACTTTAGCTTCAATTGCAGTGCTGTTCTGACAACCACTTTCTGTTAGATTCATAAATATCATCTACAGTATTTGGCTGAGCAAGAAGTCGTTATATCTCTTTCAAGAAAATTATAACTGGATTGCAGAAACAATATTGAAGTGAGTTATACACTTGACAGTTTTCATCTCAGGAAAAAGTGATATACCCACTGACTGTCAGCAACAGTCAAATATATATGGCAAAAATGTAGAACTAACAGAGCAGCAAAAAGAGGAGGGGAGCAGGGGAGGGGGAGCAGGAGGCTCATTCACATACTAGCATGATCTCTACAGCTCGACACTAATAAAGCACACGTTTACTGTGGATCTGCTGAGTGCCTGTTGGGCTGGAGCTGAGGAGAGCGAGAACGGTGGAGCCTGGAATGTGTGCTGGGAGCTCGAGTAAAAGCATCTCGGTACATGGTGTCTTGAGTAAACTAGAGAATCAAGGCTCTAAATCAAAATCTGAAGCGCCTCCATTGACAGTGAACAGTGGGCTGAGTCTGTTTATTCTTTGTAGTATACCCTATGAACCCACAAGTAATATCACAAGAACAGGAAGAAAGTCAATACCAAAATTTTGAAAATGATACCAATACTAGTGTTTTTTAGTATTTGTACTATGGACATCTTGATCCCTCACTCTATAAGACAAAGTTTTTATTTTAATGGCCTATATGTGTAAATACTTGAAACACTTAAAGCTACACTCATGCTTATAAGACGTTAAAAGAGAGCACATAATCATTCCATTTATTTGTTGTTACAGCAAGACATTTCATACAATTCCTCTACTATGAAACTAGTATGTATAGCTCATATGTTGAAATGTATAAAGTGTGGTATGAATGGGATTTCTGTTTTTGCCGTGACATCCAATATCATAGGAATTATGGAATTTCACTTATACTGGTATCAATTACCTAAATTCTGGTATTGTGGCCTCCCTAGTACCCATACCCCCACTGATTATTCAGGATACAGTTCATTTTCCCAAAACTGAGCCCTCATTGACAATGGAGGAGCTTGAGTCACCAAGAGAGTCTTGGTTCTGTCTAGATTTTCTTGAAATCAAGGGTGGCTTATGAAGATTCTTTGTAACTTTATTCTAAGCTACATTTTATTTTTTAGGTTTTTCGAGTAATTTGAATCAATTCCTGTGGCTGGGCAAGGCTGAGGACACTATGTCAGAGCTAGATGGGCTTTAGATTGACTCCTTCTTGCGGTCATAATTTCTAGACAGATACCTACCATGGCTGCAGCAGCGGCTGCCTGGTTCACTTGGTGCTGGGCAGCTTTGATCTTGGCCTGCAGGTGAGCCGGAGGGTGAAAGTACTTGCACTTCTCCCTGGAGCAGCGACCCTTGATGTAGTCCATGCACACAGTGACTGTGTTGTCATTGGTGTCAATCATGGTGCTGTCTGCAGGATGGGCAAAGCGACAGTCGTTCTCCCCACGTGTGCAGTTACCCCGCTGGTATTCCCGACATACCTAGTGGATACATATGGGTGGAAATGTGCACAAACACACAAGACATGGACACACAAATGCACACACACACACACACACACACACACATGCACACAGACACGCTGTGAAGTTGTGAAGCTACTGCTCACTCTATTTCACGTTTGAAATATCAATCTGTTCAGTCATTTCAAAACTTGACTATCACTTTACCAGACAGAACTGACCAAACAGACAGGCTCAGCCATTACTGTTGACTGATAAGCAGAGTAGACTGTAACTAGCCTTTACAGACTCATCAATCACACAACATTTACCCATTATTCAAATGAATGCTTTTGTTATTTTCCCTAGGCAGCCACTAGAGGGCAGCATCCGCCTGGAGAGTTAGAATTGATTGCTTCAGCGTGAATGTAGGGGTTCAACGAGGCCCATGGGAAATATGAGGCTGGTTACTCTCAAGAGAGGCTGGAGCTGACGTAATTACCCAGACACGCACAAGGCGGGTGTGCATGTAATCTCATGAGACAGCGTTTTTCTAGAATTAAATTTTGACACTTAAAGAGCTATGCCGCAACTTGAGATCTCCGTTTGCAAGCGGGCCATTGCTGAGTCTGAATAGCATCCAAATCCATCTATTCCAAATGAAAGGTAATTTCATGGTGTGCTGTATCGATATATCAGTTATTGTGATAGAACAAGCCATTTACCAAATGTCTGTTTACCGGTCTGGCTGTCTGCATGTGTAAAGGATTTAACTCGTGGTGGACAGGCTGCCAGACAAAAGGCCACCAGAGCCGTTATCTGCTAACGTGTCTCCTGTCATGACAGCTCATCATCCACCATCACTGATTGGTGTGAGTGACGGGGTACGATTCTCTCTCTCTTTCTCTCCCGCAGTATCTCTCACTGAGTTTCTCACTTTCTTTCTTTTTCTACCATGTCTCTCTTACATACTCGGATATGAATTAGCATCCATGCACACAACGCACACGCAGACACAAACACACTCCCACAAATTCTCCACCATTGCCACTATCAACACTGCTCTGCTGCTGGTCTTATTTTAAAAAAGAGGCTGCCTTGTTGTCAGGCAGATGTTGGAGAGGCGGGTGAGGGAGGGAGGAAACAAGGGAGAGAAAAGAAAGCGCGAGAGTGGGTGATGAATAAGGAGTAAAGGACAGAGAGATGGGGATCAAGGAGATAGAGAGCAAAGAGTGTCTTCGGGGACAGCGTGAGTAAGAGTGGTATAGGAGGAACGTCAATGAGAGAGAAGAAGAAAGGGAGAGAGGAGGTGGTAGAGAGCTTGATGTTCCCTTGTTCCAGGTCCAGGTGTGGACCAGCATGTTTGTCTTAACAGTGGTTAATCATGCATAAGAGAGAGCTAACCCAGAGAAAGTGCTTGCATGGCCAAACAAATAAAGGGCCTGCTAATCATACTTCTGTCCCCATGGTAACTGTCCCTCTGGGCCATTTACATCACCATGGTTGCAGGTAAGCAAGATATGATTTCATGCACACTAAAATGCTGCAGTATAGCCACATATGAGAGGGAGAGATAGGGAAATATGTGTAGTCCACCTCTCAGGAAAAACAGTGCAGAGAATGGAAATCTAAAATAGGAATTTCTCCTCGCCTCAAGGAAATAGCCCTCAACATTTGAACTGACTGGTATGTGTTCGTCTGCAGAATTCCAGCAGTGTTTATTTTGAACGACACACATGATAGAGACTAAAATATGCCTGGCCCTTTTTTGTAAGATATTTTTAGCAAACCTAGTTCCTGACAAATTAGGCTAGAATGTGATCTGGCTCAATCAAACAGCTCTAGCAGTATACTTTTAAACTGCAGGCAGTCTTGACCACTGGGTCTAGACGTTTACTGTGTAATAGAAAGAAAAACACAGAAAATGAGCTGGGGTTTTTTCCCCCCCGTCCTGTCAGTCTGTTTAATTGTCTGATAAATATTTCATATCCGTTTGTCTTAGCGTTTGCTTGTTTTTTGAAGTTCACCAGGGCTTGGGCATCCTCAGCTCCGGCTCAGGATGCAATCATCTGCAATTGCTTCAAATCGTTTCAATCATCGTCCCAAAGCATGGACTTCTTGTAACATTGGTTTGGCTCCACTGCAATCTGCCAACCACACCTTCTTCCTTTTAACTTGCCTGAACATCTACAACTTCTACTGATTAGTTCCAACGATAATCTGATATACAACCACCACTTTCTCCTTTGTTTCTGTTCTCCCTGTTTTCATGTCTGTTCGGCCCCCTCCCCTGATGACCACAACAGGTCTGCAAATTGATTTCCATCTCCCCCTCCATCTCTCTTTCCTGTCATTGACCCGCTCCCTCACTCTGCATGTTGTCCATTCGTTCATCGGGCCCGGAGACTTCCCTCGCCTCACCCCCATTAATTACCCAACTATCCAATGCTACGGTGTAAATGTAACCTTCCTAACGTTCTTGCCCGCCTCCTGCCTGCCTCCAACGATTTTCCCATTATTCCGCTGCAAGTGTTTCCCGGGTGGGGCTGCATAATGGATGAGATTGACTTACTGTCCAATTAATGATTATCTGAACACAGCTAGAGGACCGGCACTATGGATCAGGTTTCAAATGACTGATTGCTTTGATGGAGCAATTAAAGATTTTGCTGAAAATTACACAGTGATACAGTATAACTTGAGCTTGTGCCAAGCAGTGCTGTCTACTGTTTGTTGATGGTATACGGCATTGACAACGGTAATGTTTGTAGAGCCATACGCTCATTAACGTCTCTTTCTCTTTGCTTAAGTCTGGTTAATGACTGTATTATGGTAATGGGATGTAGTTACTGTAACAGAAGCTGTGTACCAGATACATAATTAAAGTCTACAAACAGAAACTGTTTAGGCAAGACTTTCCAACCCAAGCCTTTAATATTCAAGAAGGCACAACCCACATCTCAAAGCCCAATCTGTTTGCATAACTGGGGAAAAGATTCTCAGATTTCCTCACTGGATGCAGTATTTACTAGAGTTTTGTTAATCTGTCTTTTAATCTGTGACTGATGCGAGGGTGACAAAATAATTATGCAGATTTCTTCATCTCTGTGTGTGGTGTGTGATTATGTTGTGAGAAAGCATTCATATTCTGTGTGTGTGTGTGTGTGTGTGTGTGTGTGTGTCTGCGTTGCTCACCTCCAGTCTGTCCGTCCTCATGAGTTTCTGTGCAGCGGCAGCAGCAGCAGCTGGTACAGGGACACTGGGATTGCTGGTGACCAGTACAGGGGCGCTGGGCAAGATGTCAGCGGGCATCAGACCAGGTGACACAGGACCAAGGTAGGGGTTAAATGCAGCCGCTGCTGCAGCAGCACTGGCATTGGTGGCAAGGCTGGGTGTGACTGAAAACATGGGCTGTGGGCACAAATGCAAAATTTGGTCACAGTTGATCAAAATGTATATGTTGGGCAAAGTGTTTTCTCACTGAGGTTCTTCCTAAGGTTTATCGTTAAGAAAACGTTGAATATTTGATATCTGCCAACATCAAGATGCCTCCCTCACCCCGCCTCAGATCACCCTCTGAAGACATACATGACAGAAGATGGAGACATAAGATATGGTGCAGGATTATCAACAGCCAAATGGAAGATAGGAGCTGTAGTTGGGGGATGAAAGAAGGAAGAGGGCAAAAATAGGCAATTGATGGGTTTACACCTGAGAAAAGAGAGTGTCTTTGTCTTTGATGCCTCCCTGTGTTTCATTTGTGCTAACAAATGCTGCGGGTCTAGGCTCCATATGTGGGGTCTATCACCCACTCCCCCCCCCCTACGGATGAGATGGGATCACACGTCTCGTACGCCTGAGATCACACACATATGGCAGTAATGAGGATGAGGGAAGTCAAGCTGCGTGTGCGCGTGGGTGGAGAGGGGCTACACTGGAAGTGCATGTGTTTTTACAGGAGTTCAAAAGAGTCAAAGTTCCTAACTACAGCTCCCTCTGATAGTTGCATTCTCCGAGAGTGAGGCTAAAGAGTCTGCTAGCTGACATAGCGCACCGCAAGTTTTCCCTGCACGTTCCTGACCTCAGCCCCAGTCTGAGAATCGTCTCTTGAGTCCCTGCCAACACGACACAGTGAGTAATAGAGCAGAGGCAGCCGGGGCCGGACAGCTACATTCCTCTAAAACCTCCTTGTTGCTCTGGGATGACTCAGAAAATCAGAAGTAATGGCATGGACATCCCAATTCAGAGAGAGCGCCACTGATTTACAGTTTAGCCCTCTGGAATGTCTGATGAATGGTGTCTTATCACAAGGTGCCTTGGAAAAGTAGATGTGTCTCAAGGTTCTTAGATCTCATACTCACAGATTGAAATGGTCACAGCCCAAGGTTGGGATGATATAGAGATGATGTCACTGAAAAGACCTACAGTCATTAGCTTGTAATAATAAAATATTACAGCAATGATGTCATCCTGCGACAGGAATTTTGTGGTCAGGCTCACATTTATTTCTCCAATGTCTGTTTGCTCCATGTTAAAACAATAATCTCTGTGGAGATTATTGTCATAAATCATCATTCCAATGTTGTGCTTCTGTCACAGCTGTTGTCCAATGGATCATCTGTATCATGGAAAATGTAAATATGTGGTACCATAATAGGCACATCTATGTCAAAGTAAGCATGTGATGTAATTACTAGGCAATAATTCTATGTGACACATTGTCACAACAAATGTTACAGTATGTGAGTATCAGCCACGTCAGACTGCAACACATCAAAAACCTACTCGTGTATTTATTTAATTATTTTTTGGTTGTTTAATTATTTATTGTATCAACTAACACAAATCCTTGAGGTCAATAATATGAGGAAACAATGTGGATCTAGACCCATGAAGCAAGTTGTTATTAAAGTTGTGCCACTGTAAAACTGAAAGGGTGAATACAAGGGTGACTCCCAATATACAAAGCCACATCGGAAAAGAATAACTCTTGACTACCGCAATGTCAAAATAGAAACACACACACACACATAAAAAAAGACCTTGAACTTGCTGTCTGAGGCCAAGACCACAATAGTCTAGAGGAATCTGAAAATGCAGTTTTTGTGTCAGATTGTATTCCGTTAATACTCTGTCTAAAATACAGTGTGAGCAGCATGCTGCTTTATTTTCAAATTTCAAAACTTAAGTAACATATTCACATTCATGTTACATGTTAGGTCAATGACATTTTCACTTTGTTAAGCATGTTAAAAATGTTTTACCATCTTTGCTGCAGTTCGCTGGGTTTTTGAGCTGCTCACAGAGATCTAGATGTTGTTTAACATAAAAGACAATAATAGCAGGCGTTAGGGTTAAACATCTGCACTCCAAAATGAGTGCAGATGTTTAACTGCAAATGTTTTAGGCACTAAATGCCGCTCTTTTTTCCAGCATTAAC
>OMLF01048763.1:12280-22396 GCA_900302615.1 Holocentrus rufus | reverse complement strand
CTAAGAGAAATAAATAGAGTGAATCAGTCTGACTACAGTCTGAATTGAATGCTTTGAATCAAATCATTGACTTTTCTTAAATAAAGACCCTGTGATCTAACAGAATACTATGAATTCAAACTTTTTTGGTCAATAGTATTATTTTAAATAAATAATGTTTGGACCTGCTCGAGTTAAAATCTTGTTTTTTTCTGTTTTTTAATGTGTTTTGTAAGATAATCCACCAACTACACTGATATATACTCTACTTATACTCTTTGTGATCCAATTGTCATAGAGGATTGTTTTTGCTTCATGGCTTTCAAAACGCTACTTCCGGGGCTGAGATTTGTCTCACTTACATTAGTAACACACAGCTGATTGATAACATAATCAACCTGAAGGCTCATATCTGTTACCGTTTATAACGTTGTAGAGAGCGATACATAAAAAAATTACTATTCTGATACGTCCACTTGTAGGCGACCCTGTACAATTTGCTCTTCTTCTTCTTCCTCAGAATCGGCCTCCGGTTTGAATGTTTATGGCTGAATTCCACCTATATTACCCTTTGCCATGATGCAGCGTAGCCTGCAGTCACAAAACAGAAAACAAGCGGAGGTTTGTGTGGGCAGAGTACACCGGAATGCACGCAGCAGAGGGTTGGTGGAGATTTGGCGGGGACTATTTGCATATTCATAGATCCCGCATATTAAATGAAGGCGAAGCTGTAGAGTTACATCTAAGCCATTTTATTTTAAGGCATGAAGGATTTTTTTCCCCTTTCAACGGGGAATGGGTCTTTAAACAATGTTGTTTCATTTTTTTCATATTTCAGAAGAAAAACTGTACCGTCTTACATTTCACCTGTTAATTTAGTGGATATAAATTTTGGCTAAATGTGCTTGAATCATGGTTTTCACATTTGAATTAAGTTGAATTGTTCCAAAAATTTAAAAAATTGTTCTTAAATCAAGTGGAATTGAGTCTCTGTTAAGCCAAAGACTCACATTCCTTATTTGAACAATTTTATTTAAAAACTTCATATATCCACTATGCATTAATTCTTCTAATGCATGAAATTATTCACACACTATGCGAAAAACATGAATGAATCTGCCCTCAAAGTGATTTTTATAAGCAAATGTTTCAACTTTTTAACTTCTAACTTCAATACTGACCTTTAATGTACTGAAGTTATAAGATACAAGTCTCTCACCCGCTGTGATGGCATGAAATGTGAAGATCAGGAAACATTATAAAGGTCAGAGGGCAGAATTGGATGCAACAGGACGACTGAGCTCATTGGCTGTACTGTGAGATGAGAATATGTAGCAGTCCACTTCCATTTACATACAGTAAAATGCACCCTGAATATTGATCAGCAGATATTCATAGACCTGCAGTTAAATATTCTTTTGAGACGTGTGTGTGTGTATGTGTGTGTGGTGACTCTCAGCGCCACACAAAGGCGCCTCTACTGTACTCTCTCTTTTGTTCGGGAGAATTGATTGTTCTTCTGTTCTCTGTCGAGATGGATCGCAGCGCTGGCAGGCAGGCGTTTGGTTGAGTTTTATTCAGCCATCCAGCTTTCTAAATGTGCTTTTATAGCCTCCATTACAATGATCATTAATTACTCACCCCGGCACAGTGCAGGTCTCGCTGGCTGCTATGGCAACGGCCTGGCTGCTAGGAACACCGTGGTTACAGGCTGTTGTTGTCCCCTGTGATGAAATCGGGGAGAGGACTATGGATTGGTCTCCATCTGTTTATTTGTTGGTTTATTCGTTCCGCAGTCTGTCACACACGATATTTTCGAATTTACACTGGCCCCAAAGGGAGGCCCTACATTGTTTGTTTGTCTGCGTGCCATACACACTATCTCAGACCCCATTTATACCTGGCATGTCATGCAAGTTGACTGCACACAAAAGCAATTCAGATTTTAAAACCATTTTACATTTGCAGCTGACTTTCAGTGTTTGAATCTTGTTTTTCTTGAATCTGCCAGTGGGATGAAATAATCCCACTTGTTTCCAGCGCTAATCAACATGTTTCCTGAATTTTCATGAATCAAGTGGCATTTTCTTGATACTAGAGCTGCAATTATAGCTCGTAACAGACTGACATATTTGTGACTGATTTGCTGTGAGTGGGACTGTATCATTCGCTGGGCGATGACGTGTTTACTGTTGCTTTGTTTTCTGTTGGAAAGATATTGACCTCCATCTGTCAGGCTGTGTATGTTGTGTGTATGTTTGTTTGGTGTGTAATCTGTGTTTGCTTGCTGGGTCTAAGTGTGAAAACAAGACCACAAAACCCACATAAACGGGTTTTCCCGACTCCTTACACTTTTTTTTTCTCAGAAGATCAGTGTATGGTTATGTTTAGATTAACAGAGTTAGTTACAGGCAAAGATTTAAATTTAGGAAAGAAATTGTGAAGGTTAAGATTAAGAAATACTTAAAGGAATACTCAAAATACCCCTTTTCCGACATACCCAAACTGAGACAAGATGTTCGATACCATTTTCACCTCTGTATGTCCACTGTTTCGGTTCCTGTGATTAGCATTTCATGTTAGCTTAGCATAAACACTTGAAGTCTAGGGGGGCATTAACCTAGCTCCATCAAAGTGAAAAAAAAATAGTGCCTGCCATCTAAAAATCTAAATATGACAGCTTTGGAGCTGCTGTAAGGTTGTTTTTCACTTTGATGGAGCTAGGCTAATGACTCCCAAGTCTTTATGCTAAGCTAGCACGAAATGCTAACCATCAGAACTGAACTAGTGGATGTACAGAAAAGAAAATAGTGTCAAACAACTTGTTTCAGTTAAGTTGGATAAAGGATATTTTGTCCAAAACGTTGGAGTATTCCTTTAAGGTGAGTCTTGGGTTTTGTCCGTATGTATGTGTGTGTTAAGCTGGAAGTTCTACTTGTGGTTTTCATTTCTTCTGCTTGTTGTCTTACCGTTACAGTGAACTATTCTGTCAGGGAGCCCAAGGGAATGAAACTGTCATCTTTAATGTTTGCCAGCTATTTATGTCACACCGCACAATATACTGCAGGAGCTTGTTTTGACTATAATAAGAAGAAAGTGACAGCCAATATTACATTAACTGTATTAATTACTTCTTTGGAGTCAGACAATGAATGGCAGGCAGGACGGTCTCTTCACTGAAGAACATTTCAACACTTCGGCTCTGTCATTTTGGATTTAACATCCCTCTTTTCTTCCTTTTCTCCTCCTCTCCATCAGGCCAGCCAGCTAGGTGTTTACCGGGCCTTTGTGGACAACTACGAGCTGGCTGTGGAGACGGCGGAGAAATGCTGCCAGGCTAACACGCAGTTTGCTGAAATCTCTGAGGTAAGCGGGCGCGGGAGGGGATCTGACAGCAAGATAGTGCAGGAACGGCTTGGTGAAACTGCTTTAAATGGAAGACAGCCAAGAAGAGAAGTGGAAGCGTAGAGGAATAAAGTACAGGGAGCATAGAAATGAGAGGTGAAGATAATCCTCCGAAGTTTTTCTCATCTTTTCCCATCAAGTGGAGTCAAGGAATTTGTCTTGCTGCAATATGAAATATCTTTCTGACATGCATCTGTCAAAAACAAAGTAGAAGGGGAGGATGTTTCCCCCAATTTTTCAGGTTTTTTTTTTAGTCTCAGCCAATGATGAATCAAGTACTATTAATAAATCTTATGACTCACTTCCTGTTTTAGATGCAGGGTGATGAGAAATAAAGTCTGCATGGACAGGGAGAAACTCCAGTGTGCATTCATAGTCAGGACCACAACCTCCTCCCACAGATGGAGTCATCACACTGCATGTACTCCATTCAGCAGTGAATTACTGTTATGCTGCTCCTCCGCCACTGAGAGGAATAGTTTACTGCAGAAAATATGGCCAAGTTTTGTTCTCTTTTTAGCAGTCAGGAGGCACAAGAAAAGGTCCGTCAACCAGCCCTTTACCTGATATAAGATCTGTGTTACATTGTGCCTATTCAATTTCACTTCACAGCGTCTGAAATAAAATGCAGTGAACATTGCAGTGCTTTTTGGGGATAAGTGCATTGTGGAGGGCTACCTCTATAAGTGACGGTATAGATTTCCAGCTCGGTAATCTTTCTAAAGAAAAGCAGCGCTTGCATTTCAGCCGACTCTGATATGCCGAGCTACAAAACCGAGCAGTTAGGGATTCAGTTTCTATCTCAAGGACGAGGCTTTTGCAGAGACTTCAGCTGTGATTTCTCAGTTATGGGATGTTTTCTTTTTTTTCTTTTTCTTTTTTTTTTCACAGTGCGAATCTGTCAGACAGTTAACCCCTACACGCCAATGCAGTCAAACTGATTTGTAGTACTAGAGAAAATAATTGTGTATTTTAGTTTTCTTTGGCTTATTTGGTAGTATAAGAACAAATAACAGTTCAATTATTGTGAATAATAGCGATGAATCTTATTAGAAGTTTTTTGTAAACTCTCACACTTTCCTTGTACTATAACTTTAACCTCCTCCAATTGTGTACAGCCTTCTTCCACTGCAAAAAAAAAAAATAAATCTCCATCTTATCAAGTGTCTCAGTGTTATAGTCAGTGTTAGTCAGTGTTAGTCTTAGGAGGAGGTCAGTTTTCCAAGGAATGAGATAATTCCACTTGTTTCCAATGCAGTTTCACTTTTTCTCACGATTTTTTCTGGGAACAAGTATAAATATATCAAAATAAGGCAGAATCAGGCAGATTGGCCCATTACTATCAAGTAAATGACACTTGATTCAGGAAAATTCAGGAAACAAATCTGTCAGCATTGGAAATGAGAGGGATTATCTCAACCTACCGACAGATTGTTTTACTTGTTTGAAGAAAAACAAGATTTTAAGACTGAATATGGAATGAAATTACTTGTTATGATGGATATTTTATGCAGTGAGACTCCAGTCTGCTGTACCGATCCTGAGGAGAGTTGTGAATCTTTAGTTTTACTAGTTTAAGAAAGTGATCAGCCAATCACCCATCTAAGCACTGAATGAAATCATGCGGTTTTTGGATTAGAGTGCCTCCCCACTGCTGGCCAACGCCTGACAGTGGGTGAGTTGTCCCTCCAAGAATCTCTCTCTCTCTTCTCATATTGAGTGGTGCTCGCTCGGCAGTGTTACAGTCTCTCTAATGGCCGTAAGATTTCTAACAACAGAGTCTAATATATGCGTGAGTTAATTTATGAAGTTTGGGCAGCTAAAACACTTTAGCTAACAGGCTATTATAGAGGGGCATATCTGTGTCCCCGGGGACCTATATTCCCCCTATGTAATTTTTTAATACACCATTTTCAAACACAGTTTCCCATATTATTTACTGAACATGTACTATCAGATCATGAATTCTTGTAAGTAGACCAGAGGACTTGGATGTTATGGAAATGAATCATTTTAATGTTGAGGGAACATAGGTATGCTGTGTATGCTAATGCTTATTGTTGCGCATATCTGATGCAGCATAGGGCCTCACACCAGAAACATAACTGTATACTGGAGTGGATCTCTTCTTTTTGAAAGTAAATTGGTGAATGATGTAGTTGCTCTGTTTATTCAAGGCCTGCAGTAACTTCAGCCACAGCAACAGATGATGTTTCACACCCTGCAAGGTGCTGTGGGACCGGACAGCAGCTGTACTCGTAACCAAGGATAGGCCCCCGTGCTGCTGCAGCAGTTAAACAGTTTGGACAGAAAAACATTTTTTCCCAGTATATAATTTTTTTTTTTTTGGTCACCAAGAAACAATGAAAGAGATGACTGGGTCACAGCAGAGTATTAAAGTATTTGTCATTCAGAACAGGAGCAGTGTTTTTTTTAAGGTGATTTTCTCACTATGGTTGTATAGAAAGGGCCTATTTTGCATCTATATAACAGCTTTGTTCCTGATCTACTTGCAAACCCTCCTCCCATTATTCACCCACGCAGCTTTAATCTTCACACTACATTTGAAGTTGAATGTACTACTGAACATTTCTATACAAATGCCACTGCAGGCAAAATTTATGTATGCGCTCGTGCATGTGTGTGTGTGTGTGTGTGTGTGTGTGGACTTTTGTATGTCTGTTATATGTGTGTGTCCTGGAGCTGTGTGGTTTCCAGTCATGTGGAACAACACAGTTTTGAGCCAGGGCTTGGTCAGTGTTTTCTCTTCGCCTTGCCCCAGGAGCCTTCAGCCTGCTCTTATTCTCACCCAGAGCAGGGAAATATGCTCAGTCTCACCTTTTCACAGATGAGCCATGACAGCGTAATGTATTTATACATTTATCTCGTCCCCAAACTCGGCATTCCAGCAGCCTCAGGGGCTCGGAGGAGTTGTTTTTAACTTTAATCATGAAGGAACTGCATTTTTGAAGAACTCACGCAAAACTTATTTTGAAGGCTATTTTATTTTTGTTGTATTGAGGCTATTATAACAAAATCAACCATGTTTTTAGATTTTCTCGCTGTGCTGGTTTGGAGGCTTCTCCTGTTCATTCTGTTGTATTTTGATAAGCATTTGGCCAATTTCCGACAAATCCTCAGTTTTCTGGTATGTTTTATGGGCCTGCTAGTTAGCGCTGAGGTCGGTGTCTAGATGTGAGATGGGAAATCCATCATCACGGGTTGTTAATGACTTATGTAATGATGCATGACTCTGAGCCATCTGAGCAAGATGGTGGGCAGAAAAAAAACTGCTGAGAATGCCATAATTAATTGGGAACTGGAAGACCTTAGTTATATAGTAGCCATGGTAAGGATAATAACCCTGGGGCCTTTTCACTCCGCTTACCCATACTGAAATGTGCTACGCTGATCAGGTTGACTATTTATTGTAGATGTTGGAACTGTGCAGTGTAATGAAGAATTATGTGGGCGAGTAATGTTTGATTATTGATCAGACTGCTGGTGGGAAAAGGTTCTCTTGTCTTAACTAATAACAACAAAACTAGTCACAAGCCGTATCTGTTCCAGCCAATAAGACACACAGGTACTGCGTATCATTGTTGTCATTTGAAAACCTCCCTCCCAAAATGTTAAAAACTTTTCAAATATAAAGAAAAATAGCCTTTTAGCTTGATGTCAATGCATTTTTATGTTGTGAAATAGAGTTTTGAAAAGGTTTCATAAGTAGGTTTCATGCAGAATAGCCCTTTATATTGGTAATTGAGTGCACTTACTGATTATTATAATTATGTTTGACTTACAGTGGGTGGTAAGGTGACATTATACCCAACAGCTGGTCAAAATATACACCAGTATGTCCGCTGCATTGTAAGGTGCATGCTGTATTTAGCAAAAACTCCTTGGAATCTGGAACATGTTTATAGTGATCTATTTTCATCCTGGTTTTACCTGGTCTCTCTCTCTCCCCTTGCAGAACCTGAAGGTGAGAAGCACCAAGGACTGTAAGGATCAGTCTGCCAAGAACTCCCTCGAGAGTAAGTCACCTCATGTTATTTCTCCCATGGGACCTTAATTAAGTCTGGTGTCTAGTGGTTTAATTATCTGCCTGAACCCCAACACCAGCTACACCAGAGCAAATGATTCATAATCAGCAAGTGACATGAAAAGGGGCGGCACCCCCTGGTTTATACAAATTGTGACATGCATGTCTTTATTTTAGGGACATTTTGTCAGAAACCCATTTGTCAAACATTTATGTGAGCTACTTTTTTAACTATTATAATACTTGGGAGAAAAATTTAATCTGCTGCTCACTGGGAGAATTAAAGTTCTTCACACGTTAAAATGTTTTTTTTCTGTCTATTTCTGTAATAATACACATGCCTGTATCACTGTGCGATGACCTTTAAATCTCAAAGAACTTGAAATATTTGCGTTGATATATTAATTCAGTAACATAAACATAACAGTTTAAGTTGATTTCTGTCCTTGCTTGTTAACAGCTTTGCTGTATAAACCAGTGGACAGAGTGACACGCAGCACGCTGGTGCTTCATGTGAGTATCAACTGCTTTTTATTTTAATGTTATTGTTTTATATTTCAGGTATTTCTTACAATTTTTGTATAAAAAATGTTCCATCACGGCCTTGTGTTTTGATAAAAGAGGTCAAATTCAATACAATTTTATACCTGTGCCTCTATAGGAGCATTTATATACAGTGACAATATATATGAAAAAGTTTTTCAGTGTTTTTCAGTTTGAATTTTAAGACAGACATGTAAAAATGCTTGGTTTTGTAGGACTTTATTCATTTCCATTTTTGAATAACATGCCACAGTTCAGGGAATGTGTCTACAAAAGAGTATTTATATCTTATCTGACTGTATGACTTGTTTCAGGGTTTTTTAAATTGAATGAACAGTTTATATCCTCGTGTTACACACCAAATACCAAAAACTCAGCTTGTCTTGTACTATATTTACTATACATTCTGTGCACAGCAGCATGCCTTTTAGGCTTTATTTTTAGAAATGAGGGCAGTGGGGTTGTTTTGCATCAAAGAGCTAAACAAAAAAGAGGAGCATGCTTGAATTTACACTATATCTAATGCTAAAGCATGCACTATAATTTGTACTGCACAATGCATTTCCTTATATGTATATATGTGCACATTTGTACCTGGATATATGTGTTGTGTGTATATATATGTATTACTAGTTCTTAACCCATAGCTGTGTGTCCTGCAGGACCTGCTCAAACACACTCCCTCCAGCCACCCGGACCACCCCCTGCTGCAGGACGCCCTGCGAATCTCTCAGAACTTCCTGTCCAGCATCAACGAGGAAACCACGCCCCGACGCCAGTCTATGACCGTCAAGAAGGGAGAGGTGAGGAGTGTGAGTGCGACACCTATTCCTAACATATTGTGACGTGAGCAAGCAAAACGAGGGGCATCACAAAAGAATAAATCGCAGCCATGTTCACACTTGGTGTGAGCGTCAGCATGTGAAGCGAGTGGCGCCGCTTTGGGTTTTAAATTGGTCACTTTGCATCTATTTCAGTGACATGTCACGGGTGTATCAAACCTCTGAAGCTCTGCTATTGGCTGGAAGCTGCATTGGGCTTTGATGTTGTTCACACTGCGAGCATAGAAATGGACAAAGAGAGGCTGATCTTGACGGCAGAGAAGCGTCCGCCTCTTTATGATGTTTTCAGCACACTTTATAAGAGCCTGAACAAAAAAGAGGCATGTGTGGAAATTGCACATATTTTAAATTCAAGGAAGTAATGTTACCCACTATACCCTCTGTAGCTTGGTGCTCACTTTAAACTGTCAGATCGTGTCAGTACTCTTCCCAAAGCGATGTCGTCAGGCAATCACTCTTCTGATTTGTTCAGGTGTGAGTCCACATGCATTAAATCTTAATCACATTTGCTTGCATTTATGTATTTTGTCTGCGTGCATATGTATTAGTGTGTGTATTGATCCATAGGGATACCAGCTCTTGCTTGCACCTTTAACCTGGATTTAACCTGTTAGACTGACTTATTAGGCTATTTTCTGACTTTGCAACTCGTGAATACATTGCTCTTTTAATTTTTTGTGTTTTTTAAGGTCAGATGTCATGACTGTTTAGATTTGATTTCACTTTAAAAAAAAAATGAGTACTACTGAACAATATATACCATCCACTTCCGCGCCAAGAATTTATCAGGCTATAAAAGATTAGGATTTTTTTTTTCTCACTTCCTCTCATATATTTAACTGCCCTTTAAGCTTTATGGGACAGAACCGAAGTCGTGACCCTGTCCTCTAAATGACCTTGATGTCGTTGCCAAATAAGTGTATGAGGGGTGGCACCAACCTAGAGCCTAAAGCAGAAGCCATGCCCTTATATGGTAATAACAGGATCGCCTGGTTGAGCCCATTGGGGAGCTTTACTGTTTGCTCTCCCTCCGCTGGTTCGCCATCCCTCCATCACCTCTGACACACACACACACACACACACACACACACACACACTCACCCCCCACTGTCACTCCCATCCCTGGAGATGACTTGTCACACATGAATGGATGCCTCTTGATTGATAGCTTGCGTGACACTGCCGTACATAATGCCTTGTAATGAGCCACCAGTCGGCTCTGACTGGCAGATTCCAAGTTAATTATTCATAAAGGGAGAGAGGGAGGGGGTGGGGGGAGGAGGGGGGGGGGGGGGGGGAGGG
>OMLF01048760.1:0-24831 GCA_900302615.1 Holocentrus rufus | reverse complement strand
TTTTTTTGTCCTCTAACCACAATGCTGTCGAGCCTTTCTTCCCCCCTCTCTCCCTTTCTTTCTCACTCTTTTTTTTCCTCTGACAGTCACCGCAAAGCCATATGAGTCTGTCTGAGTCTCCCTCTCTCTCTCTCTCTGCCGCTTGTTGCACACTCACTCCTTTTTTGGGCATTTAGTTCGGTGTATAGTATGCAACCTCTTTCTTGCAGGGAGAAAAAAAAAAAATAAATATATGTAATGTCAGCAGTCTATCTTGCTGGAGTCATGGAAAACAGGAATTGCTGTGATCACTGGGTCTAGTGATCTGACAGAGACATCTATGGCAGCCGAGCGCCAGAGCAGGCTGGCATACGTTGAGGGGAAACGCGGAGCGACTTCCTCGTTTATGCTCTGGCTCCGCTTTCGGGGGCCACTTTCATCTGGAAAGTCAGAATAATCACCTGCGAATGTTCCGACTCTTAAAAAAAAAAAAAACCCAAAATGAACTAATTAGATTTATCAGAAGTCAGCTGTGGAAGGCTCTTGGCCGGCCATAACAAGGTGGACTCAGCCGAATTAAAAGCAGCTGCGTGCTCGGGCTCGAGACGACAACCCCTGTGCTCGTCTGAGCGTTGCAAAAATCAAAATGAGCCGCACGACAGCACCAAAGGGCTTTCTCATTACTTCACAATAAGTCAATACCATCTCATTTTCTAGAGGCTTTGGCTTCTTTTATGGTTCCATTCTATCTCGCAGCGGGTGGAAAATCTTTTTGTCATAATTAAGCTCCTGATGAAATATTTGGCTTGTGCTCTAGAGAGATACTTAATCAGTCAGGAATTTCTGGCAGGAGTTGTGTGAGCAGGTATGAGCGCTGGCTGGGGGAAAGTTATCCAATACTGATTAAAGTAACTCGGGCAAAATTAAATTTTTCTGGCTCCCATTTAACAACAAAGTGTTTTTAATCCCCTAGAAAGAGTTTCTCCAATTTCATTATAAAGCCGAGGCATCATGTGAGGCACTCTTGGCTCCGATGAATAATAGTTTGCATTGTTTCAACAGAACAAAAGCCAGCGCATCGGCCGGAGGGTGGCTCCGATGGATGTCCGCCGGTATAAAGTGTGAACTGCTCACCCCTTCTCTTGCTTCTTTAGAATGATAAGGACACAGCAAGTTAGTACAATACTCAATTACTTCTTTGACATTTGCCTTTGGGTTTGTGAACTGTGGGTTAAATGGAATCTAAAGCCGTCTTTACACGGCTGACCCAGATAAAAATGCCAGCCGAGGCGGGACAGAATTAATAATGAACAGTTTCTACAAACCTCTTTATCCATATTTTACCTGATATGGTCATTTCTCCACTGAGGGAGGAGGGACAGTCCGTGGGAACCACGGTGACTGCATCCCTCACATAAATAAACCTCATCTTTCGTATGATTATCGTACGATATCATTTCAAAATTACGTCTGCTTGATACAAGATGTTTCCATTAATATTTTCAGTTTTCCCTGCTCAATGAACTTTGTTTGTCACAAGTAGACAGCAAATGACTTTCCCGCTGACAGCCTCACTACCACGCACACCTTGCGTTCAGGTGATGGAACGTTTGCTGTGGCCGGAGACGGTTTCCATAGTTACCAAGGCATTTGCACAGGCATTTGTCCGGCTTTGCTTTCCAGAGAATAAACACTGGAGACTTTTCTCCTCAGACATGATGTGGGTCGGAGACGGGTTATTTTGACCCCCTTTTCCCCCAGCTTGACATCTTTACACAGAAATCAACCCCAGGTCACACCCACCAGTGACACAGTATACATGATCTGTGTAAATGTGATTTAAGTCTAAATCTACAACTAAGCTCAGTCTGGGGGGAAGTGAAATAATGGGGCACGTGTAATGGATAACAGTTGTTATGCTAAAATGTTTTTTACACCTGTTTGTCATACTGAGCCAAATTTCAAGGATAGTTTGCTATTTTATCTCTCCCATGGGCCGTGAGGATAAAGTAGGATATGTGTGATGTATGCTGCTGCAGTCAGCCGGCAATGATAAGGCTGAAAGTGAGTGCATGTACTCGTGCATTGCATCATCCGTGCATTGCATAGTCAAATGACTTACTTGCTGAGGGTGAGGGTGAGAGAGTCTGTTGCCGCTCTGATCTTGTTCTGTGCCTCCACATGAGTCATGTCCTCTGCGTTGGTCTCACCGATGGACACTACCCAGTCTCCCACCCCGACACCAGCCTGAGCTGCCTTGCCCCCTGGAGTCAGCTGGAGGAGACACACACACACAGGGGGAGAAATTACTCAGAGGTTAGAAGATAAAACACAGACCAGGCACTCTGAAACATAAAGACAAGAACAAACTACAGATATTCCACACATGGAAAGCACCTATTCAGAAACATGGATTATAGTCAAATATGGATCATAGTCAAATGAAGGATATACACACGGGGTAGATATGCACATTTACTACCCATGAAAGTGAAATACAATATTTGCTTAATATTTCCAAGCATCTTGTACTTAAATACTTTCAAAGAAAATAAACACCAACATGCCTTTTCAAATATTTGCCCCCATGTCGCCTTTGGTTCTACTTCTATTACCAGACAGAAGCCAATTTGATATCCAGAGGTAATTTTCACTGTGCAAACAATTAAGTCACTACATCATCAACTGTTATCCCACAGTTATCAGTAGTTAGTCCATCGTTGGGGCCTTTATACCGCAATCTGCAGGAATAACTGAGTACACAAAGGCCATGCTCATTTGGGTTCCCAGCGGTGCCTGTTACCAACACTCAATAATCAACTAGGGGAGTCTATGTGTCTGGGTCTGACGGGCTGACCATGATATTCCAGTCAACACTATCTGGAACAGAGATTATAAGTCATCTCTCTGTATGATATCACCAGTCGTCGGCCTGTGATTTACAGCAGATGTGATTTATATGTGTGTGACTGCGAAGTGAAGTCATGAAAGTAAAAAGACGGGGATCATATGTTACAAGTATTTACATCATTTACTGGAACAAACCGTCTCCTGAAGCCATCCAGACAGGTAAGTCACTGACCTGTTTGACTGGCAAAGGAGTGACATCACCCTCTTGAGCAATCATGCAGACAGTAGACATGTTAAGTCACAGCGACTAGATGGGTTTCATTGCAAAAAGGGAGAGCATACACTATGGCCTATGCAGGTAGTTCCACTTTTATATATGCGCATGTACCACACAGACTTTGCTATGCCCTTTTAAACCACTAATATACAGAGAGTTGAGATGCCAAAGTGTGGTTAGTAAGGGCTTAGTCAGCTTGTCCCTGAGGCTTAATGAAACTCAAGACTTGTGTCAAAGTCTCAGATAACCGAACTACAAAGTGTTCCACATCAGATAAGTGAGTGAGCGCCAGGATTTCTGGCAAAAAAAAAAAAAAATCCTATCAGGATTACTCTCTGATGTCATGGATCCCTGCGAACGTTAGCTCATCAAAAGGCTCACAGGACTCGGCGCTTCAATCAATAGTTTTCTGCCATGTTCAGCTAAGCTATCACACTTGCTGCTTTGATTCTGCACATTCAACATAAACACTCGTGTGAGCGGCGAGGTAATGCGCTCAGTAAACCGATGACAGCTCAAGCTGAAAACCGCTGCGCGCCCCACAAAGACAAGAAAGCGGCGTTGAAGCTCGCCATGTCTCACAAGTAAGTTGTTCGGAAAGTATCCAAACATAAAATTAGGAAGTGTAGGCATTCCCGCGAAGCCGTCCAAGCCACATGTATTCTACAGCCAAGATCAAACATCAGTTTAATTGCCTTTGATTTGCACTCGCTGGAGGCAATTAGGATGGCTAAGAAAGTAATAATTTCTCCTGTTAAGAAAGAACTTCAAAGAGTTCAGAGGGCTTAGACTGGAGAAAAACAACAGTCTGGACACATGTATCACATTCTGAGTGTGGGGACACAGCCTGGCCTACAGCCAGAGAGGAGCTATATGGAAAGAGAAGAAGGGTAACATGGCAATATATGAGAGGGAGAGACATTTAGAGCCACCAGATCTGATGACTGGGAAAAAAAACAGGATGGGAAGTGTATTTTGACAAAATGTAAAGTGAGATAAAGAGGAAAAACTAGAGATCATTTACTGCATGTGTGTGTTTCTGCATCTGTGTTTATGTGTGCAACAGCGTATGAAGCCATAGACCCTGTAGGTAGGGGCCGGTGTGCGTGTGTGTGTGTGTGTGTGTGTGTTGGGTTAGTGATGGACACAGACACCTGTGCTCCTGGCTCAGGTTCAGATTGCAGCTGCTCACTCACTTGAGAAGGCAGCAGTTAAAGTTGCTGTGCTCAGACCTTTGGGTAGGAGGGGGCGAACGGAAACCCTACACCCCCGCCCCCCCCTCCCAGCAGTTTGTCAATACAGCGAAGGACAGTGGAAAACATGTTCCTGAATGCGGCACACTGCGCCGAACCCCACAACAACCGGGGATCCTGCCTGCTGGTCCAGTGTGGGAGCAATGAAATAAAGATGGCTTTTTAATATGACCCATTTGTCTTGGGCACATAACAAACCGTGGTAAAAGCCACATCATACATCACCATAAATGATTCAGAGCAAAAATAACTGTAGATCATTTCACACCCAATCTGTGGACAGATTTTAATGGCATGACATCATTTATGCGACCGAAACAATCCATAATTGTGGCGTTCGCTTAATATTTAGCGGCCTAATCGGTTTCAAGGCATTTCCAAAGAGTGGAGCGGCAGAGCAGTTCAGAGAGATATTTTGGTATGCTATAGAATTTCAAAGCGGCAGTCAACCTTTCAAAAAGCAGCGTCTCAAATTTATCTCAAGCTCTTCCCTCGACTGACCCTACAGGTAAGCACGGCCCCACGTTCCCCTGCGTCTAGGCCGGCTGCACTTGTTGGTGAAACTAATAATGCACTTGAGTTTATCCAGGCCTGTAGAAATACTAGCCATTTGACTCTGTACCAGCTCAGTTTTATTCTTTCCACAGCTATTTGGGGGCCGCGAGACAGTCTGGCCTTACAGCACTCACACAGCACAGCTGATGCAAAGCCATAAATATCCCTGGGAGAAATAGAAAGCCAAACCTGCAAGTATGTGGTTCAGGAGTAATGGCGGCAATGAGAACACCTAGCACAAACTCACCTTAAAAAAAAACTGCGACCCAAATGGCAACATAAGCCATTCGCATCTAACTACCCGCAGAAGAAATTCCCCATGCAGGTAATCTATCAGTTACACTTGAATTATTAATTCTCCCCCGCAACAAAGCTGCTGTTTTTCTGTGTGGGTGTGTGCATGTGTGTGTGTGTGTTTACGAGGACGGAGGTAAGCAATCAACAGATGGTCTAGAGGCGAGACAGACACACCCACAGTGAAACAGGAATAAGTCTCCATGTCACATCCAGCTGTGGCGGCAGGAGAGACAGTCACAAAACTCACCGCTTACTTATTAACGTGACATCATCTGTAATTTCCGCCAAGGAGACATTTGATTTCAGTGGTGTGGCATGTGTTTGTCGATAGAAACCAGATGGTGCTCAAGGGCTAAGGGTTATGGTATCATAATGTTTATGGAATCACAATGCCAGGAGATCTGGGGCAGATACAAGCGGGGACTTCTTCGGAGACGGGGGGGTTGGAGGGGGGTGGCTGCGGCGAGCTGAAGTCGACAAGACTTCACAGTTTGTCTTGACATGGCCGCTCTTCGTCTGATTCCGCCTGATAAAGTATGCCTTTGAGATTGGAGGAGGTCATCATCATCATCATCTGGTGGAGAAAATTAAGTGTGGAGGACATAATGGATTCAGAGAGGAGACAATGGGCTTGTCTGTTGGCAGCGACACGATGGATATGAGAAAAATCCCAGGAATGCTGAGAAAGCATAGCTTTCCAGGCTCGCAGAGAGAGGAGGAAGGAAACGGAGTATTCATGGGCTGTGGAGGCTTATATTCCAGCTCACGCACTCATGGAAACAAGACAAAACCCCCACGCATTTCTAAATCAATATCAGACTAACAGAACCCCGTTTTACAAAATATACAGTATAACAATCATATTAAATTATTGATGACCCCATCAGCCAAAACCTTCCCATGAACCGATCCTGAAACACTCTAACTCATCTTTACAAGGAAAAAAAAACACTTGGACAAGTTGATCTTTCAGGTGTTATCACACGCCATCTCTCTGCCTCTCAGCCTTTTACGCAGCCTTTTGTCCTGTCACTCTGCACGATCTTTAATGTGTAATCTCTTTTAACTGACTGTCTGGGTCCAGATGCTTATCTCACGGGCTTTCTGCCAGTCAAGACCACCCACTAAATTCCAACAACGTAAGCCCAAGTCAGCCCAGGCCGCGGCGTGACTGTCTTCCTTTCAATATGGGATATCTTGTATTGCTGAGGTTTAAATCCCCTCGATGGGCTGTTTCCATCCCTGTGACTCTGTGTGATTCACTGGTCTGGACCTTTATGACGACCAAGAGGAGAGCCAGCAGCCCAGAAGAGCCAAGGAGAGAAAACCAGTGACAACTTTACAACTCCTGCATCCTGAAACTACTGGAACAAGCTACGCACATTATTAGCCACAAACCAGCCGTTAAGCCTCCACTCATAACAATACTGTTTTTCAGCAAAAGCGCTCAGTCCTCTCTCGAGCTGCTTAGAGAAACCTGTGTCTAACAATGAACAGGAGCGCATGAAGGCAGTGCAGACAGGTTGGCAGGAAAAGGCTTTGCAGGGTAGAAAATGTGAGCCGCGCTTCTATATCAGGAAGGAAAGTAAACCAGCATGTGTAATGTGACTGGATTGTGGGGAAACTGGCATTGTGCACTGGCTGATAATTAGTTGAGAAATATCAGCTACTGCTTTTGAGTCACCCACTGACATTCAGCCTTTCCCAACCAGGCTGATACTCCTTTAACTCAACTCCTTTGTCCCACCTGAGACTCGCCGCTTTGTTCAGGCTATTCATCATGTTAAGTTTTCACATCTGTTCGGTCTTGTTTGAGTAGAAGAGCATATTTCTTGTCATGCATCCAGGGGGAACGTTCAGTTTTGCGATTGTGACGGCTGCCAGAGAGTGAGGCAGGTAAGTAAAGGACATGTACTGACAGGCTGGTGATAACTGCTTCCCTCACCACGGGATTACATCAACAGCTCTCTATGCACAAATGCACGTACACACACACACAAACACACACACACACACAAACCAGCAGCCCTTTGTGTAAAAAATAAATAGGCTATACTACACAAAGAAATGGCTGATAATGTGTTTAAACGTTTGTCACTTTTCATCTTGATGAGGCATTATATGCATGTGACTTTTTGGCAGCTAAAAACAAACAAGCTGCACTCAAGAATAATGCTGTCACCATGGGAAAGCATTTACAGTGTTAATCAGCCATTTGTTCTGGTAACTTTGTGAGACCAAGGCTGACTCATGCACGCTCACCTTCTCACTCCCAATCATCTCTGAAATAGGAAATCGCGAAACACTGAGCGAAATTGAGAAATGCAAATGTGTGCAACATTTATAGGTCATCCCAGGCTGTAATGAAGCAATATAACACTGCCAACGGAAAGTGAGTGCATAATAGAATGCTAGATCTGTGTGCGTAATAGCTGGCAGCAATGTTGGAATGATTTTATATGTGCGCATGTGTGTGTCTGTGTGTGTGTGTGTGTGTCAAGCAAAGCAACACTGCACTTATAAGGCTTGGAAAGCGGTGGTTACTCTCTTCAATAGCGACAATAGTTTATGGAGTATTTGAAAATCCATTCAGCGGGGATGCAGTGACCTAACACGGACAGCACAGTGTTCCAAAGCAGAGCTAAACAAACCGCAGTGTGTCCTTGTGAGCAATGAACAGTATGAAAGCAAAGCCACTGAATGATAAGACTCGCTGGATGGGCGTTGAGACATATTAGGAGAATGTGAGCGGCAACACTAATTTGAGAATGAAAAGACATGTGGATTTTAATGAAGCCATTGCCTCTCTCACCCTAGTCTTGAAATAAAACTGTTTACTACTCAAGCTAAACAAAAGATCATTATAAAGGCAATCAATTAGGGTCATTATGCGGTGACCAGGTTTGGGCTGAATACATGCCTTGAAAATAGACCTCAGCTAGAATTATATGGCTCCATGGTGATTTGTTGGGACGGTGTTCGAAGAGTGCAAGGACCATGAAGATGAAAGATGCGAGAAATACATAAACAGACACCACCGACATACAATTTCTTACCCTTGACACGGTGAGAGGCATGCTGAAGTCCTTGCCACCCTGCAGCCTGAAGCCCCAAGGCGCGGGGCCGTTGAGGGTTACGCAGTATATATTCATGGCCTTGAGGAGGAAAAAGGAAACAAACAGTGCATTAGTTGCTGCAAGCAGCCAAGGTGCGGGTTATCTGGATTTGCTTGGAACAATCGCACATACTGCATGCAAAAATTGATATTACACTGAGATTCTTCCAGAGAAACTAAACACTGTGAGAATAACTATGTTACAACTGTTCATTAAGAGTGCGTTTTGCTGCAAATTATCTATCTGACAAACTGGAAGTACTAGCGCTATTCACCAGGTAAGAAAATGCCAGAACTGCCTCTGGGATTCAGTATTTCAACACACTGAAATACATTCATGATTCAGTTGAGAAAAAGAATTATAATGAAGCTCTTCCCCACAACATATATGCTTGACATTTGAGAAAATTTTACACCATTTGCACACAGGTGTACAACAAAGGGAACATGATGTGAAACAAGAGTTTAAACTTCACTGAAGCAAATTATTCACATTATTTGGCTTGGCTCCTAAAAAACAAGCCCACATTATATTAAGAACCGAGGGCAATTTGAGACCTAAGGCTGCGTCACTTGCCCTCACCAACTGGGCTACAGGCGTACCTCTGACCTCTGTACCTGCACCCCCACTGCGCTTCTCGCCCCTCCCCCTCCTGCTCACTGACAGGTATCGCTGCTCGTCATCATGACACACAGCTACCTGCGATGCTGCCATGCAAACCTACCTTGTCCCCACGGGCTGGCTGGTAACTGAAACCTGGGAGAAAGCTAGAGAGCTGGTGAGCTAAGGCAAGCAGATTCTCTCTCTCTCTGTTGGCACCCCCTCTAAACACACACACACACGTACTCACACACACACACACAACCGCTGCCTATGACACAGGCAAGCCCTTGCCTCTCCACACTCCTCAGAGGCTATATAAGGAATGTAAAACTACACCAAACTATTTCAGCCCAACACCCACATGAGTCACGGAGAGGGTGGGGGGAGAGGAAGAGGGAGAGAGGGAACATCAACTACCCGTACGTTCTGGCACCAGCATTACACATAAAAGCCAATGGATATTTAAAATAAGTGTACTTGTGAGGCAAAAGACGACCACGGCTTAAAGTGAAGCCTATGAAATACTACATTCCTTCCAGAGGGCATGAAGCACAGTAAAACCAAACCAGCAATTAGGCTATGACATCAGGCTCTTAAAGCAACAGAGGGATTTCACATGCAGCAAAAATGTAAACTGAAATCAAGCTATGCTTTCAAGTACTTTACAAAAAAATAATAAATATGCTCTATAATTCAGACGATGAGGTCAAACTGCTTGCAATCTTATTTTAATTAATAAGTGTGAGACTGCAATTACCAACGCACTTTTTAATGAACAGGTTAATGCAATTTATTAAGATCTCCAAGTGGAATCTGTCCAACACTACAGTCATCTTTAATGTTACTACTACAACTACTACTCCTACTATTTATAAGAATAAACCTTAATCATAATGTGATGAAGGTTATTTGTTCTAATATTTTTAAAGTCATTAGGACTAAGTATCAAAAACAACACCAAGCAGTACCCTATAACATTTTGGCATGAAAACTGAAGATAAGGGTTTACAAAATTGGATTCTTAGCATGTTATCTCAGATTTCTACTAGCCTACATACATTTTTATTGAGCCTGGCTATATTTAGAGAAACAAATGGCATGTATACACTTTAGGCAGACTTTAAGAGAAGTTTCTCCATCACATAATGAAGTGTATCTGCATCCACCAAAAAAGGTATTCATTATCCAGGCAAAGTTCCACTAGATGCAGACTTGCAAAAGGATTCTTCAGGAAACTTTGTAAACTTCACCACCCTGCTAATCATTAGTTCACTGACACTTAGCTCATACCTCAGAAGCACAGGAGCCACAAAAGGCAAAAGATCAACTTACTCTGACATGGTGGAGCATATGAATCGAAATACACAAAGCAGCAAGAGGTAATGGGATGTGGGAATAGTACATGGATGATAGAGGTGATAAAAATACTGTGCTGATCGGCTGGTCATCGTTTTTTAAACAGCATGAATCTAAATGTATGTTTGTTTATAAAATATCAGCCCTCAGGAGAAATCACTAGACTATTCCTATAGGGAGTTGTAGTATGTGTGGGGTACTTTAGTAGGCTAGTGAGTTTAGAGTGACGCTGTGCTGCTTTGTGATATTTTTCTTCCTCTCTCCTATTGGAACTTAAGCTTCTCTGCTTTTGTTAGTTTCTATCTCTCTAATTGCACATCCTATTCACTTATGAGCGCCTAAAGAATGGATCTGGATGTCTCCGTAGACAGTTTGAAAATGATAAATGGTAGACTATACTTTATAAACAAACTGACGGCTGCACACAGTCTGCCTCCCATTGTAGTGCAGACCTTGAAAACCTAACACACCTTGGATTCGCCAAGGAGAAGAAGCAGGATGAGAAACAAAAAATACACAGGCTCTCACGAAGTATTTTGAGCCGCTATATATAGGCCTATGGAGGTTCAGGGCAGCTAAAACCATAAACTTGCCAAACACGAGCCTAACTCAGCCCGACAGTACACCCACTGCTCCCAGACACGCGAAGACACATGAAAAGTTTACTCTAAAAGTTTCACCACCAAGGCAGAAATGCATTGAGATGTCGGTGCGAATGAATTAGCCTACCTCTTGTCCGTCCCCGCCAGACATCGCGAGTCAATGTACCGGATACAAAAGTCTGTCGGTAGGTAGGCTCAGACCAGCCTTAACTTCGGACTTCCTTAAAGCGGACGTCAGAAAGCCACCGTGGATCCCCTGGGTGAAGCAGCAGCGATCATTCCCTGAAATTCCTTTTAGTAGGACTCCACTGAAACGTCAGAAGTCACATGGGCCCCCGGTTCATTTCATACTGTGGTAATTAAGGGATAAGACAGGAGAGGCCGCGCTTTGGGGTGAATCTGGAGCAGCTAAACCGGGGCTCTAAGGTCGCTTTAAATCTCGCCGTCTAGTGACTTTTTGCTTTTACACAAAGGCGGTAACACAGCACGATACACAACCCAGACAAATAAAACTAATGTCTACTAAATCAGTTACTTACTACCACCACCACCACCACAACAACAACAACAACAACAACAACAGCAACAACAGCAACAACAACAACAACAATTGTAATAATAATAATGATAATAATAATAATTAGTAGTAGTAGCAGCAGTAGTGGTAGTAGTAGTTGTAGGCTATTCTAGGTTATTGTACAGAAGACATTAGGTGGTTGTTAAGTAACACAACGTGATGAGTGATTGGTCAGCTAATTCATATTTAATAGATGCAACACTTGTTTCCATAAAGTTCAAAGCCTAAGCCTGTCTTGGCCCATAAATTTATAAACTGTCATAATGCAGCAATATAATCCTGCAATTGAATGGACGTTGTTCCTGTCTGCTTTGTGTAAATAATAATAATATTAATAATAATAATAATAATAATAATAATAATAATAATAGATAGATAGATAGATAGATAGATAGATAGATAGATAGACGAAAATGGGAGAGAGAGAGGGAGAGAAAGAGAGAGAGAGAGAATGGGAAAACATTTATTAGGCCTATTAGACATTGCCCCACTTTTTGTAATGGCATTAATTTGATTGTGTGTCTTGTTGAAGTGGTAAAATAAACTGTCCTACTTCCATAGACTGTAAAAAGGGTACTTCACACTGACTGGAGGCAATGACACATGTAATTTTACTAACCAGCAGATGGGGACAAAGTCTAACAAGAGAGAAGTGAACCGTCAAGGTAGGAACTACCCTGCTCCATCACTTGATTGTACAAGTGAAGAAGAAATCATGAATCATCACTGAGGATCATAACCGGAGCTAGACATTACAAGCTGATTTACACAAGTGAGTTTCTCGCCCTTTTGCTAAAGCTCGTCGTTTGGAATAACTGTTATCAACGTGAAATATTTCACTATTGTTTGAATTCACATACGTAGCAAGGTGTACTGGGGGCCTAGTTTAGGTCTTTAGCTGCATCTAACCAACCTTAGCTAGCTAGCTAAATCTACCTAGCTAGCTTCCAACTTATAAACAGACGCAATTGACTTTTGAGAGACATGGCTGACAACGGAGCACACCCCACCGAAGAGGACCCAGCTGCAGCTTTTTTGGCTCAACAAGAGAGTGAGATAGCGGTGATAGAGAATGACGGCGAAGGATTTGAATCACTGGAAGAAACCGGCGGCCAACAGCCCTCTCCACCGTCGTCCAACTATGGTAAGTTTGTGACTAAAGCTAATGACAGCTAGCAAGCCGAGGAGCTAACGTTAGTATAACTCACTCAACTACTTACTTACTGGCACTTGGGCACTTCAGTTTGTTAGCTAACGTAAACTCTTGGTTTATTAGTAGTATCAGTAACAACAATGTTACTAAATAATACCAGGAAGTTCTATTCATACTAACTTTGTTATAGCATTACTTATGTAGCTGGCTAGCTAACGTTAGCACGTTTGCTTGAAGCCGACAACACGTAGTTTGACAGCCTATCATAGTGAGACCAAATCACATCGGCGGCACTTCATCCACATCTTGAACGTCATGTTTGTTCTTCGTTATTTGAAGGGATAACGGTCATAGCAGTAATCTCTATAATGTTTACTGTTTACACTGTTACGGAGAACATGTGGTGGTGTAACATGTAGTTGTCTACACAGATCAGTGGTCAAACAGGTGCTCCTGCATTTCTGTGATCTTATCCTTAAGAATTCACTCTGTCAAAGTGACATAGTAGATGAGGAGGAAGGGAACTTGCGAAACGCCAAAAAGCTTTGCTTAAAAATCAACTTTGCTTTTTTGGTAGATGATTTTGGAGGGGAGCCTGCCACAGTGAACGGGGATATGTTTCAGGTGAGTTTAACCGGTATCCTTAACAATATTCTCCAGCTATATTGGAAAAGTTTCTGTCCTCATCTCACACTCTATTTCACTCTGTCTCTCTCTCTGCTGTGCCTGAACCACTTTTAACACCTTTTACAAAAGCATTTTCATTCATTGATTTTTAAATATATATATATAGTGGGGATTGTCTACGCCATTATCTGTGTAATCGATTTTAACTGAGGCTGCAGAGTATTTTGTTAGCATTGATTGCTGGTGGGTAATTTTTATTTCCGTCTTAAAAGGAGTCCAATGGCCCAACAGACAGCTATGCAGCCATCGCCCAGGTGGATCAGCAGAGGCAAGAGCCAGAGAGTCTACGCAAGTGGAGGGAGGAGCAAAAGGCACGCCTGGAGGAGCTAGGTGAGCAGAGAGCTGATCATTTTTATCCACTTCCTACTTCGTAGCAGTAATGAGACATTCTGTTTTGTTCTGTCTGATGTTCTATTTTGTTTTGTTCTATTGTTATGTATCTTTGCATTATTTGTATAATGAGCTGTAAAGTAGCACCTTGTTATTTCTTCACTTAGAAATGAAATTTATCTTTGTACCAGAGAATGAGGTTCTTGACCATTTTATAATCAGCTCCCTTTTTTCCCCTTGCATTTTAACTGTGGGAAGTTTCTAACCATGTTGTTCTCTGTTGTTACACTCTAATAAGACTCGGCATCCAAGGCCGCAGAGGCAGAGTGGAAAGAGAAGGCCAGGAAGGAGCTGGAGGACTGGCACGTTCACCAGAATGAGCAGATGGAGAAGAACAAGGCCAACAACAGGTTATTGTCTGATCCTTCTCCTGTTAACATGCTGAGAAAAAACCTACAGATAGCTTATCCTTTTACAGTTAGCTCAGCGACCTTTTGGCGACGTCAAAACATAATAATTACACATTTTATCATATGCACAATATACTAAATTTCAGAGTCACTTGCACTCTACATCATCAGAGACACTATATCAACAAGTAAGACTGAATAAGGCAGATAAAACCAACTTGGATATTTTTAAGACTTGAGCAGTGTGGAAATTTGGAGCAGTTACAGTTGTCTTCCTGCGTCAAGGGATCAAATGATTTGTTGGAGTGATTTATATAACAGATGGATATTTTTAATTATTAAAAATAAGAGATTTGCTGAGCAGAGTTTCATGTCGCTTACATAAACACAATCTGTCATTTTTTACTAAATGACTACCACTTTATATCGGTTATTTTTGTCAGCTAGTCATCAGTGTTGTATGTTATGTCTAAGAAAATGCTTCAGTTTTTCCTTTTCTTGGCCAGGCTAACCCCTTCTTCTCTCACGCTTTCCAACAGACTCTGCCCAAGTCTGGCACGGTATCACTCTGCATCTATGACTTTAGTTTAGGCCAATTTCTGCCTCTGTGTCTTTGTAAGCACTGTGAGAGAATTCCCTGATGAGATGTTAGTTCAGTATTATGATTCCAGTTAATACACACAGAAAACATAACAGGAAACGAGCTAGCTAGAAGGAATGCAAACAACAGAATGTAACTGCCACTGTTTTCATTTACTTTTTAGCTTAGGCTTCAAGCATCCTCTTTGGCTGAAAACTGCTTATCCCATCCAAATTGACATATCAGCAACAGTGTACTATAGTAGTATTGATGTTTAGTATTCAGTCCTAGACTACTTTGTGTTGTTTATTTCCATCTCATTAGAGCTATCTTTCTCTCAGTTGCTTACATCACCCTTTTTCTCAAGCTGGCCCTAACTTTTCTCTGCTTGTTGTTTGACACTGAAACTGTTTTCCTTTCTCCCTCTCTTTCCTGCTTTCTTGGCCTTGCCTGCGTACTAGGATTGCTGACAAGGCTTTCTACAAACAGCCCAACTCTGATGTTATAGGCTTTGTGTAGGTTTAGAGTTCTTATGCTTTTTAATGTTGTATGCCCCTCATACATGAGCTACCTCTAGTTCCCTTTTGTCACTGGATGCATGCCCCAAAACTAAAATGACTTCAGTCTGTTTTTAAGAGACTTACAGTATTTGGCACTGTTTGCGTTTGACTATTGTGAATGCTAACATAGGCCTAAGTGCTTATAAATTATGGTATCTGTTGAACATGGCTCTGGAGGTTACATGGTGGTCATTGGCAAGAAATGCATGAACTTTTTGTGTATCTGATACAAAGATGCTATTCATATGATTTAACTTTTGGTCAGACATGGTTTGCTGGTGTGGAAATTCTTCTGTAATTGTTGTTAAACTGGGACTCATCCATGTTTTCCCGTGGTCTCCCTCCCTCACTCCTGCAGAGCATCAGAGGAGGCTTTCCTGGCAGAGTGCGATGGTGACAGCCCAGGCTCTGAGTGGGAGAGGGTAGCCCGCCTGTGCGACTTCAACCCGAAAACCAACAAGCAGGCAAAGGATGTCTCTCGAATGCGCTCTGTCCTCATCTCCCTCAAACAGACACCTCTAGTTCGCTAGACCATGATGCAGGGAGAATTGTCCTAGAAACATTGCCTTTTAAGTTTAAATCCAGTTTGCATCACTCGAGTTTGTATGCCCTTTTCCATGAATTTCATTACCTTTCCTGGTATGTTTATAACCTTTGAAAATCTCTTCCATCTTTCTTAATGCCTACTATATTGATATTTACCTCACTCTATTGGGAAAAGATGAAGGACTGCTCTATTGTTTTGACATCCCTTAGGTAGTCTCAACTTTATCACTGCAATACTTAGGGAAATATTGTTACTGTAAGTTACATTTTCCTTCCCCGTTACTTAACACAGTTATTAGGTCAACTTTATTGCATGCCTCTGCCAATATTTTGGATGTATTATTCTTAGTTGTTTTATAAATTTGCATATTTGGTCAGTAACAACCACTAACTTAGTCTATAAAGCACTACTTAGGAGTATATTGTAACCACCTCTGCCTGTTATGAATGAAGAACCATATTCAAACACTTTGTTCACATCTATTGTATGATATTCATAATTCCCCTATTTTAGGTAGCTAGCAGTTTCATTTTTTTCTAATACATAAGCTTGTGGCCTTTTTGATCTCACCTCTTACTCCTGTAACTCCAGTTTGTGTTTTTAGCCAGACGAATTTCCTTCTCAATTAGGCAAGATTGATGCAAAAAAGAAAGTATTCACAACCAAAGAATTATACTAGAATCTAAATTTCCATCAGTTCACATGATTAAGGGTTTGTGCTATAGTTTGATTTCTTATTTCATTGATAATTTCAACAAAACAACTTTGTGCATAGTTTGTTGTACACCAATGTATTGTTTTGGATTTTCATTTTGAACAGCAATGAATAAGGTGTCAATTTCAACAGTAATGCCTATAAATATTGTTTCACATGTTGCCTATTCGGACATAATGAATCCTGAAAAAAGTGAATGTTTGAAGGGAACTGGAAAAAAATAATAAAAACAAACAGTGGAGTATGATTGTTTGTATTAGCTTGTCCTTGAATATTTCCCACCCTTAACAGTCGTCATCCAAGAGCCTTTGAGCAAGTCACTGAAGCCAGATTGTCCAGTCGATGTTCACAGCAGCCAAAGGGTACTCTGGGTATTCCACAAAGCTGGATTTTAGAAATTTAGCCAGATAACTATGGAGAATATTATGCTATATCCCAGTGATAGTGATTTGCATTTTTATAACAAAACTTGAGTATTAAGTTGAAAAAATAATTTGGTCATCTATATTGATACTGCTTATAATAAACAAAATTTCATAAGATAATTACTAGCTCCTTTAGTTATCTGGTTACTCGTGCTTTGTAAATTTTCATTGTTACTCAATGTTAAGTGTGTGTTTCTATTCATCATCCTTCCCTTCACACCTATCTAGCCAGACCAAGTAAAATGTTCTTAATCAATTTAACTTGCGAAATAAAGGTTACGTAAGAAGAGGGTGTCCCCTGAACACACCCTGAGCAAACAAATTTTGTCTTTCAAACATATGCAGGACAACCAGTTCAGATGTCAGTTTATGTCAGAAGATACAGTGATCGGTGTCATAATCTGAGTGATGGAATACAACACATGGTGCAAAACTGTGGTTCCGGTATGAAGGAATAGTTTAACTAAAATGTTCAAACCCCCCGAACAGGAGCATGGTTTATTTCTTCCATAGTGCTAGCCTCCAGCAGCACAGCACAATCTCAGTGTCCGGTGGATAATACATCTTGTGTTGGCCTTTACATATTTACTAAATATTCTCAGCATAAAGCATATTTATTCACCACAGTTCTTTCCAATAATTAAGATCAACATAATCTCAAGTTGAAGTTGTCACATCTGGAACGGCTCCATCTTCACTGCTTGGGTTTCATAGCTGTTGTGAAAACACCAACAATGATGGCAACAACAGTGAAGCCTTGAGCAAAGATTCGCCCTCTCATCAGCAGCTGGGACTGTCGGGTTTTGCCTTGATTGAAGGCACGGAGGCCATACAGCAGGGCTCCTGCTGTTCCCAAACAACCTGGAGAACAAAAAGCAATCACAATGTTCAATCAGGAACGTATGTACACAATGGAAAAACACACTAGCTCTACTGACAAATCTAACTGGTGAGGCAATGCCAAATGCTTCAAACTGGAAAGACAGTTTTAATACTATTACCCTTTGCTGGAATTAAAATACATACTTTTCAGACAGTGTGGGCTAATAAGGTGAAGTATGCCGTCAATATATCTCAACCACAGTGCTTATGTGTGCCTGCTGCAATACTGCCATAGTATAATATGCAAATTTAATCAGCATGATCTATCCCAAATAAAGTTATATTGCAGCCGTAAAGCCACAACATGAAACATTTTCTCAAGGACACCGTGGCGCCTCCAATGTTTCATAATAAGCACAGTATAATAATGCATTCTTCACAACTAAAATTTACTCCTCTATGAACAAGTTTCTAACGTCAACTTGCTGTTGACAGAATTGAACAACATGTACCCTGACAATTCAATCTCGGCTGTTAGCTAGCTAGCAAGCCATTTACTTTTAACTGACACTTTACAGTCAAAGCGTTTCAGAAGGGCAAATTGTTAGGACAGTTAGGACATTTACATTCACAGCATGAAAGTCAACTTAGATTCCACAAAATGCATAAATATATTATTTTCCAAGCTGATTTTGGCTGGCAACCTGCAGCGATGTTGCACTTGTGTAACTACGTATCTGTGCATCACAGCCAATAACCATTACGAAACTCACCTATCGGGACGAATGGGTTCTCCTTGGTCTTTCTGATAAACTTTTCTTTGAAGGTCTCTTCTTTGAGCTTCGGTAGTGGGGTGAATCCTTCAATAATCGGAGGCTGTGAAATATCAAAGGGGACTGTGCCAGTCGGTATTTTTGATGTTTGTTCGGGGACCGCTGGTGGTGTAGCTGCCGCCATGCTGACTGTTGGATGATCACAGTGATGGGAAGGACTCTTCCGGTTTATGGTTACGCTCAGACTTCACAATTAAAGTCCCAAACCTTTCTTTTTACATCAGAATAAAATGCAAAAGAAGAAAGAAGAAAAATAAACGGGGAGTGAACACAACCTTTGGAGGAGCCGGGGGTACTAAAGTAAATAAAAATAAATAAAATCGAATACTTTCCTCACAACATAGACCACAGATACAGTACTATAAGTGAAAATATACCACAGAAAACTATAATCTCACTACTGAATGGGGTAAACACATATAGACCAGCCACAGTATTTTACAGTAACTTGTAATAAAACGTGTTAGATTGAACCGTGTTCTAATTTAAACACACTGCAGGTCCAGGGGCTGCATGTTCATATATTTGCTTGTAGATGCAGGTACCCTTGTGCCAGTTTGGGAAAAACCTCCAACGTGATTGTGCAGTATTTTTCATTCAGTTGCTACTTGGCTGAGTCCGGGGCCATTTGTGCTGGCAGCATTGTACAGTCTGATTGCTCTCAGCACACAAAAATGCCTAAAGCAGTTCATGTTAGACCTTGGAGGGATGAGGCTGAGGCTGAACGTGGAGTTGTAGCTGTGTCAGCTCAGGGGGACAGTGTGTGTTGTCTGGAATGGAGTTCAGTTTAGACCTCATTATTAACTCTTATACTGCCTCCAGGGCGAAAAAGGAGGGTATTAAACATATAAGTTTAAGTGTTTACTTGTAGAATAAGTGTCTAAAAAGATACGTTTAAGAACAGTAAGGGAATCAAGTACCAGTGGTTACTTGTAATTATTAATTTCAACATTTAATGCTATTATGACTGTGTGTTTAAGAAAATGGAGTGGGAATTCTTGTGTGGGAATTGGCATAAGTTTTATATGCACTGGAAGCCTGTTCATTCCACTGGCCAACATATTTCATGGTGCCTCCAATGTAAGTAGTAGCAAAATGAGCTTCAGCATGTCAGTATTAGTGTGTGAGAAAGAGATGATCACGTGATATTTTTCATCAAATATTTTTGTAGGGTTTGTTTTCAATACATTTAAGTTACAATGGAGACCTACAGCATTGTTGAGCCTGTACAAAATGACTACAAACAATGAGGGATTTCCTCCTATCAGGGCAGGAATTATTGGACACATCCATCAAAAGCAATTTTTCTCAATAAAGTAATTATTATTTCCTGTGCTGCTGTTGTTGGAAGATTAATGTGCTTTCTTCTGATGCTAACACCATACACATACTACACAGATTTATTACATTTCATTATCAGTAGACATTACTGTTCTGTGTTAAGCAGAAGAAAAAAAACTCACAATATAGGCAAGGACATCTCATGAATTTTGTCTAAAATCAGCCCCCTCACCTCCCACCAATTGCTAATCTTTCACCAAATGAGATCATTCATTATTATGCACCAGTCACATAAACAGGGCATATCTGTGATCAGCAATTTGTACTCTGTGGTATATATTCTTGACATACGCTTCAACAGTTTCACAAAAAAACAGAAATAAAAATATTTTAAGGCCTTTGTGTGCATGGCACATGGGTCAAAATCTAACATCTTTGCCACTCTATTTATTCCTGACAGTGATGGCTTGCTCCTTTTTTTGTGGTATTTCTTTGGTGCAAGAGCTGCAAACATACTACTAGTTTGTGATGCCATGAGAGACCACAGGACCTCCACAAGTGAACTGCAGCAACTGTCACCAGGCAGGACTAAAAACAGCAGATGGTAAAAAATGCCTCCACACAGGGCCGACGTGACCGCGCTCTGCTTGTGGCCCAGGTGTTTAGTTGGCCTTTAGCTCAGTAACACTAAGAATCTAAGATTTAACTCAGGAGACAAATATAGCTTACCAACAGAAATAATTTTATCATACAGAGACAGTTATGCATTTATACTGCAAAAGCTGTGAAATTCTCATGCTCAGTCATGAACAAGCATTTTATTTCACTAAGCAAACTTGGAGGAGACGAACCAAATATTACATCACTTCACCGGATAACTGTGTTGAGTCTTATTGTGTGATCTGGGAGTCACAACTTGACAAAAAGCAAAGCACACAAACATACTTTTCAATCTTTTTATTGAATATTAAGGTAAATATTTCACATTAATACAGGCTACATAAAGTAGAGCCACTATACGACATGAAATTTACTCTCATTTTAACCCTTTTTAGTATGTAAACAATTATACATGTATTTACCACTCTAAAAGGTTCTGATTTCTTTCTCTCTTTAGGTAATCATCATCTAGTTCTGGGCCGAGTTTAAATAGCTACGTCTTGTTGAGCCCCCCTGCAGCCCAAGAACGGTGTATGTGGGTTTAAGTCAAAATCGCTAAACTACGCAGAGAATGGATCCTGCTGAACAGGTTATCACGCATGTTTGTTTGCATCATCAGGACACTGATAACAGCCCTCGCCAAATTTCTTCTTTTCATATTTGAGATAGGCACATCAAAGAATGGTGTCATGAGAACTTCCAATTCTTCAACCTCTGCTCTGCACTCTCTGGTCTCTACTAAAGTTAACATGTTGCAGTTTTTTTTTTCTTTGTCACATCGGTCTTATTCGTCAGTTGGTATTTCATGTTTGCGCTGTGGGTCATGCTGTGTGCGTTTGATTGCTGTCGACGCCGTCTAGTTGACGTGGTTCAGGTGCACATTGCCCACGTGAGGCGCCCAGGTACCAGGCCACACCTGAGGGGAGAGAGCAGCTTCTGTCAGAACAACTGTTGGGAAAAGGTAAGTAAAATAAAATAAAATCAGAAATTAACACAAGCTTTAAAACTCTGGCCTAAAATTAAGCATATGATTACACACACTAAAGAAGGAGGTTACCTGCTGTGGGTCAGAATTATCTGCGTTATTTGGGACCACTTTGATAATGGGGCTCCATGCGGGGTCACCAGTGTGCAAGCCATTGTACATCGGTGCCCCCGGCCCCTCTGCCATGGGAGGGTGAGGGGGCAACATGGTTCCACCATACATGGACATGGGCATCCCCTGCAGAGACACACGAACGCTGTTAAAAATCTCAAAGTCAGAGAACCGTGCGACAGGTTGTACAGAGCTGTCCATTTGTTTTACCTTCGGGAAGTCCATGTAGCTGTTGGGCATGTGCTGGGGCTGGTGGTAGTTGTTGGCAGGATTTGCGATGCCTGTGTCGTCCTGCTCCATGGGCTGGTGCTGAGAGAAGGCAGACTGCTCCGCCTGCAGCTGAGGGTGCATCATGTGGCTGCTCATCAGGGGCTGGGACCAACCAGACATGGCTTCTGTCCCAAGAAACATGCCAGGTTAGCCTTATCAATGGGCTCCAGTCACCAGAGCACAGGGTTGTGGTGACACTTGGGCTAGTTTTGTAAAATGAAATTACTTTGTCTTTATTGTGAAACGTTTTTTAAATTTTCACTCACCAGAAGCACTGCCAACACCAAACGACCAAATGCCGCCCTGTCCGACAGATGCTGTGTAGCTGGTGGTGAGGAGAGGTGGGTTGACTGAACCCGTCTGCCTGATCCTGGCCAGCCGCTCGGTGCCGATGGGTGGAGGAACCTTCCGGTCCTGCTGTGTGGAGCTGCCTGGCTTGGGCTGGGGAGGAGGGGCCACGGCCGAGGCAGACAGAGCGGAGGATGACACTGTAGATGGAGGCGCTACAGGAGACTCACCTGGTAGAGAAGACAAAGCAGGAGCACAGAGGCAGGAGTGGATCAGAGTTAAATATCTGAAGTATTATCATCAACAAGATTAATTTTTACTGCACAAAAAGGCCGTTGCAGACTGCTTTTAAAACACTGAATTAAAACAGGGTTACAGAAGGAAGACATCTAGAAAGAAATAGATGTTAATAAAACAAAACTATGTAAAATCCAGTCTGAAAATATATGTAAATCACAGGAAAAACAAAGTGTGTATGACTACTACCTGATGTGGAGGCACTCCAGGGGTGAGGGGAAAAGTGCTGTCTGCTGAATGAGGGCGTGCCAACAGCAGTATGACCATGCAGATACACGGGACTGCCAGAGATACTGGTGGCATAGCTGGTCAAAGCTGTGTGTGCAGACAAGAAGGGACGGTTCACCATAATGCACAGTGGAAAGAAAATTGCACCTCAAAACTTTACTATGTCTATTATCTACTGGGTACAGCGCCTTATCTTTGCGTACACTTTGCTGCTTCTGTCAGTTTTTGATAGCAGCAATATTTTATATTCATGTCTTCTCCTAATGTTGTTGTGCCTCAGACACAGTATCGCTGAGCAGTGAGGTTTATTACATCCCCACATGCGGTAGTGCAAGCAGGGGTATTGTTTTCACTCCTGTCCCTCTGTGTTTGTGTCTGTGTGCGTAAATTAGACCCAATAATAGCACATAGGGAATATTTATAATGGCAATCAGTGAACTGTAAAGAGATATTCATATGGATAGTATTAGACGCTATTATAAAGCCTTATATGGCCTTTCTATTGGTCACATGCCCCTTGACTTTCAGTGACCTTGAAAGGTTGAACAGATGGAAAAATTTTGCATGCATTATTGGTCTTCTACCATTTCACTGTCAAACATGCAGCATGCAGGTGTTACACTCTGAGGGCCCTTTTTAGTTAGGACTGTAATGTTTTCACTTGATGCTGCTCCTCATATCCTCATAAGGACTGACCTGCCCCGTCTATGTGTAAACTTATTAATCAGCACAAAGTTAATCTATGAAGCCATTCTGGGTCTGCTCCTAATTGTTCTCTTCTTCTCTCCCAAATAAACTCAGAATTGACTTATTCAGGGAAAAGTGCCCTTTGTTCCCCCTTCATGGAACTCACTGTAAAAGTAAGCGTTGTTTAGTTTCATAAGATTTGTTTCTCAAATGCTTTAATAGCAATTTCCCTGTGAACCTGCTGGTTTGATACTGGAAAATTATCTTTGTGTTTTTTGTTCTTTTTTGTCTTTACTCTCTTTTATATGATTTGTTATATTTTGTTTTGCGCTGGTTTATTATGCCCTTTCTTTTATGAGATGTTGACTATACTCTGTGTAAACTGTTTTTATGTTGTTGGTCTTTAAATTTTGTGGCAATTCTTGCATAGTTGTCTTTGCAAAAAAGACTTTTGATCTTATTGGGTGTAACCTGTTAAATATAAGTTATAAAGCCAAACAAAAACATTAAGTGTAAACTAAAAAGAAAACAATCATACCAATGGGGCTGTTGACCATCCTCTGGGAGGCAGAGCGATAGCCAGGGGCTTTGGAGCTATCAGGGGGAGGAGGGGGCATCATACTCTCCATCTGGCCCATGCTCATGTAGGCTGGTGGGGCCGAGTAGGACTGCTCTGGTGGTGAGCGAGCAGGCAGATGGCACGCACCCCACACCTGGTTGTTCCCCACCTTCAAGGCAACACAATTTATAGTAACCAAAGATTAGAATTACACGGTGTACATGACAACTTCTCATATGCAAAACTTATGTTCTATATGTATAAAATCTTTCCTTTGCCTTTATTCTGTTTCTTTTCCTGACATAAGGCTTACATGTTATTGTTCTTGACACTTGCACTCTTAATTGTTGATTACTTGTAATAATGTTAATCCTTTTGAGGTAATTCTACTGTGACAGTCAATGTAGTACATCTGCATAAAAGTGACCTAAATGCCTAAAATGCAATGTCATGTCTATTCTGTACAGGATAAATAAACTCACCTGGCTGTTGTTATCAAAGATGCTGCTGAAATTGAAGAGGCCTGCAGGACTGAAGTTGTGGGGCATTTGCTGAGGCTTGGCTGCAGTGGGCACATGCTGCATCTGAGAACCATTCATCATCCCCAGGTTGGAGGAGACCTGGAGGGACCCTGGAGCCTGGGCTTGGGCCTGGGGAGGCAGACTAGTGGGCTGGGTGGCCTGGGTTTGGGTTGGTTTAGGGGGTTCTTGCTGAGCGTTGAGGGGCACAAACACAGACTGTTGCTGCTGTGGCTGCTGCTGTTGCTGCTGCTCAGGAAGGGAGTAGTAAGGCCCTGGAGGCTGCATACGGTGGGAGACTCGGGGTGCTGGGGCTGAGAAGTGGGGTACGGTGTTGTTGGGGTGTGCGACACTGTGTGACAGTACAGGAGGAGGTGCTGAGGGGAGGTGGGAGCTCGACTGTGGGTTGAGGAGTGGCGG
>OMLF01048759.1:0-21191 GCA_900302615.1 Holocentrus rufus | reverse complement strand
GGAAATCACAAGGTCAGCATGGGTAAGGGGTATGCAGTTTATTTTGTGCATTTCAGAGGCAGACATTATTTCTGGACAGATCACCACTCTTGCATGTAGGATGAGCAGCTCTGCTCTCTGGACCGATCACCTTAGGAGCCTCTAGATCAGAGAAGGTCATGTGGACTGTTGCTGTGCTGGTATACACAGGCCCTTTTACTGGTTATGCTTTAGATGAAGAGAACCTATTAATGAGTATGCACCACTATTGGGCATCTAATAGTTGTCCACTAACAAGCTTTCTGACCTTCAAGAGCAGAAGTGTGCATGGGGGCCAAGAAAGAGAGCCGTATCTTATAATTTTCTTCCTCATCCAGCCAACCAGCGCAAGCTAATCACATGGATCGAATTTCACGTGTTATTTTGGCCTGAATTTTACTTGAGTGAGAACATCCTATTCCCTATTAAAACTCTATTGATTCTTTGCACACACCCTCAGCAAACCACTTTGCAACATATACGCATAGACATACACACATGCACACTTTCTTGTATTAACAAGAGACTTTTTAAAAGGCAGAATGTAAATTAGTAAATCCCCAAGGCAATTAAAAACCAAGCCTCTAACTTATTGCATGAGGCCTTCCTGACTAACAAACACCTGTGCTGTATCAATCAGGAGGGCTTCATTGGTATGCACTATTAATGGACTGCAGCTATGTTTATTTAAAGAATTATATTCCATTTCCAGCTGTGCATGCATCGCGGTGATTCATTTAAAATGTGATCTTAATAGTAAGATTCATATCAAAGTAGAATTTACAGTATTATTTATTTATTATTACAGTGTTATTATAGGGCCTTGGACAATTTAGCCTAGGTGTGTGAGCATGAATGAGTCTCTTACAAAGAGAAAGCCGAGATGTTATCAAAGGATTAAACCTGTAGCAAATGGTAGGTTAACGTCACTCTTAAAATAGACAAGGTTGCCAATAGCCAATAACAGAGTTTTCAATACAGTGAAAAAAGGCTATTTTTTAAATTATTTTTTTAGAAATTCAAACAAATATACTTCCTTTATTAAATTATCACAAATTTTTATTTCATTGAATCTGAGGTACATCAGATTAAAAGAAATAAAACAAATAATTTACATGGCAGATGACCAAGGCAGATGAAACAGATTCAGCTAATCAAGAGATGGTATCATATCATAACCCAGGAGTGGTGGACTGGTGAAGCAGCTGATTTCATTTTTGGCATTGGAAAATCACTAAGCCAATATCTACGGAAGTCAGTATTAATTGTGACTAAAACATTTTGAGACCACAGAGACTTAAAATTCAAGAGTTACACTAAATTTTAGATTGCTAAAAGATTGCCCTATTATCAACTGGTTAAAACGACGTGTTACTACATTTTGTTTACTTAAAACAGTGGGGTTGGGATCCTATGATTGATCGTAAAATTTTCCAATGGATAGCAACATAGGTGTCCCAGACTGCAAGGTTTATGGTTGAACAATTATAAAGAATTTTCACCCGGCACAATGATTCTTTTGCTGTGGATGTTTCTGCCAAACCAGTGTTAAAAATGTGACATGTAAATAGTGCTTCTCATTAATCTCAGTGTACCTGGAGTGCAAAGGGTTGACACAATGCTACCAGAGGCCAGTAGCAGAGGTAGCATTGTGGAGTTGGGGTGTACTGAAATGACAGTCAGAGGCAGCAGAGCATGGGACAGTTTAAATTCTGGCAGAGGTGCTATGACTAGTACACAGAATATGCAGAAAATCCTGACTGGTTCCACGTGATAGCATAAGCAGCACATGACAGCACTGAAACTTAAAAGAATGGCGGAAGAATTGTCATCTTAAACCAAAGAAAAAACATGCATCCTGATTAAACTTATACTTTTGGGGATTTTTGTGAAATCCAATTGTTTTTGTCATTACAACATTTGCGGAGTGTCTAGTTTGGCATTTTTATGGAAGGAGAAATAGAGCTGAGTGTCATCAGCATAACAGCGAAGGTGTTGTATCTGTGCACATGTCGTAGTATGTAAGTGGAGAACAATAATGGCCTTAAGTACAGTTTCCTGGGGATTCCACAGGTCAAAGGTATGCTAGGCTAGATCTGGAATCAGTAACATAAACAATAGAGATGATGCATTATTTGAGTCTAATATTATTTGATCCTACATGATGGTGATGGTTGATGATGCCTTCACCAATGGATGAGCCAAGTCAAGCTAGGAGATTGTGTAATCCACGCCAGCTACATCATTGTTGTGAGAGAATGAACTAGTTGCAGCAAGAGAATCCAGTAGGTGTTCCTCCTTCTTAATTTCCTTAACCCTCTTTACTCAACCTTGCAGCTCACAAAAGTTTTCAGACAGACAGACTGAGATAGCCAAGGCACCTGCATGGCTAGCCAAGCAGAAGTTAGCGAGCAGAGGATGGTGAATAAGGACGTACAGCCAGTCAGTAACTCAAGTGGACAACCATGGCTGAGCGGGTAATCCAAGCACCCAAGTTCCTACGGGCTGTTAGCCAGGTGCAAATGTTTTAGCAATTAACCTCACAGCACCAGTTATCAGTAACAATCAGCAACAGACCAAAATTTGGCAACAGCATCTGAAAGCTGGACAGTATCTCCCCTCCTCCTCCACTGTCACAATCTGCTAAACAATCCAAATCAAGAATCCAAGAGCACAAAAGGAGCACAAAAACAGCACAGCACAGATGCCAAGGCAAACAATACGACATGAATGAAAGGGCTTTCCAAATCTAGTCTTTTTTTCTTTTTTTTTGTCTGCTACAGCTAGCCCCATATCTCTTTATCTTTCTATATACAGAGAGATCTACAGACATCTTTACACACAAAGCTTTTGTTATAACTCAATTTACGGCACTCATACCCAAAAACATGTGGAAACAATTGTAGCAGATCAAATAATAGATGAATATCATAAAGTCAATGGACGAATAACAAAGTCTTGTGGGTACAGTATACTTTCTAGTACTGTGAGTACTAGAGAGCTCATAGTCATTTTTATTTGAGTATTCTGGCTCCATTTTATAGACAGCTTTTTCTTTCTCTACCAATAACCATGCATTTTTTTATTATTATTATTAGCTCAGCTTCAGCTCTTGGCCTGATTGCACATTAATTCATTGACACTGTGCTATTTAATGAAAATCATAGGCGATCCAAATCCTACAAACTTCAGACAAACCAGCCAAAAAAATAAAAATAAAGATGGAGGTAATAATCCTGATTTAACAAACTGAATCTCATCCATTGTCAGTGCAGCAGCTCAAGGTTTTATCCCCAGAGGACATCACAAATCGCAGTCATGGCCTTCTCTTTTCAGCATAGCCAGACATGTTGATGTTCACACATCTGACTCCTCAACATTACAGGAAGTGTGTGAACATATGACAATTTGTACACTATTTGTCCCATAGAGGCATATTTTTATATCTGCATGAGTTCCAACATGAAAAGTGAATGGAAATGATGTTTCTATTGACATTTTATCATGAGTGCATGAAGAATTTTCACTTGATATTGTTTTGGTATTCTGGGAATAGCAAATTCTCTGTTTTGTTTGCCTCAATGCACACCATGATGAAAATGCTTCCTACTCCACCTGCTCATTAATCAGGAAGGCAGTACAGATGGCGTTCTTTGACAGAGAAGAAAACATGGAGAGCTATCAACTTTTTGCTGCTAATTAATCCTTCTATTCTTTGAAAAGCACTGCATACCACATAAATTAATCTAAAACTAAAGGAGAAAAAAGTCACATAATTTTGCATAATGCACATAATACTTTCTTTTTCGGTGTGAGTTGTCAGCAGAACTGCACTATATACAGCAGTTCAGAAAAGATTTTGCTTTAATCTTCAATATATATATATCATATCTTCATATCCTCTCGTAAAGAGATTTTTTTTATTTCCCCTCCATAATGAAGATTTCTTTTTTCTGTTTTTGTGTGATATTGTCTCTTACATTTCATATGTGTCTTATCTGGTTTGACTTTGTCTTCTGTAGTGTATCCATTGGTGTGGGTTTATTGCTTCATTTAGTTCTTTCATTGCTTTATTGAGACGGAAAGCTCTCAGCACAGGCTCATGAGAACACAAGTGCACACATGCAAACACACGCATAATTCCTCTGTATAGTCTGCCCAATTATTAACACGCCAAGCTGCAGTATATTTACCCTGATGAATCCCACCAAAGTCTGCATCTACATATTAGTCTGTAATATTTGTTTAAATATTTGTCACATTTGCCATTTCACATTTATTTCCTTGTTTATGTCGGCCGGCACTGGATTAGTGAGTTCATCGGGTGGGAGTGAGCTATCGTCATGCCCAAGTGGAGTGTCATAGCATAAAACTCACTTAATACTCACTTTATTCTTGTTTCATCATGTGCCAGTCAGAAAAAATGGAGTATCATGTTTTTTCAATCAAAGGGAGAAGAAGAATGTGCAAGAAGGATAACTTCAGCTGCCAAGCAAAACCGCAGGGCCAGAAATAAATTTTGAATTGGGAACTGGGTTTTGTTGTGAACACCAAAATCCATGACTTTGTGACTGACATTGTCCTGAAAGTTCCCATCCAAACTTCTATTCCCAAATAGCACTTGTGGTGATTGTATGAGAAATCAATTCTTTGGCGGAAAATATTTCTCACTCTCTAGCCATGAGGACTTTCAATGCCAGCATGTGAAATTAATGACTTTGGCGAATCTGTGTCTGTTATTTGATATGGCTTTCCCAGCAGATTATGCTGCATCATGCCCATGCTTTCAAAATACACTACTGCACAGCTGAACAAATACTGTTACCTTTTAGTCCTGAAGAATAGTCAATTTAATTGTGACAACAAACCATAAAAATGTGGATGACAAATTCAGTGGGACTCCTTGTGTGAATGTAAATGGAGTGATTTAGTACACTAGATACCATGACTGCACATGGGGAATTCATCATGAAGTTGTCTATCTACTACATTATTGATCCTATACCACTGTTTCATCTTCACACTGAGAGACAGTACATACACATATCTAGTCAAGGTCTTATTTGTGATATACTGTTTACATGCATCTTCATATCCTAATCATGAAAACTCCTCAATATGTAAACAGGATGGTGATGGAAACTGAACCACTATAGACCAACAAATAACAAACATAAACAAGATAATGGCTACAGCATACTGTACCTGTCAAGGCAGTACAGTGGCTAAGTGGACTGTAGCACTGTCACCTCATAACTTCAAGGACCTGATTTGATTATGGTCCATGGCCTTTCTGTGTGTAGCTTGCATGTTATTCCTTTGTTTGCATGAGTGTCCTCCAGGCACTCCAGTTTCCTGCCACAGTCCAAAGACACACCATTCAGGTGGACTGGAAATCTAAATCACCCATAGATATGTACACATTTACTTGCTTTCAGGCTAAATAATGCCCAGATAAGCTCTAGTGCCTTGATTTGCATACTTCATTATGATTGTCTTGTGCTGTCACACACATTAAAAAGTAAGGGAAGCAGATGTCTTTATTTAGATTTCTCTTAAACCGGAGAAGTACTCATCTGGGTTACTGTAAATGCAATTTGATTTTTTTATTCTGTTTAGAAAGTCGAAGTAACACCCTTCAAGATGCACAGAAATGAAACAAATATTGCCCTCATTTTGCATAAGCCTATGGATGTGAGACTAAAGAATTTCCTTCAGAACCAAACATCCATCTGTAGCCATGCAGTCTGCCATTGCCTTGTGTGACACACACAAATGTATGTTCACATTGTGTGAAGTGAATTGTTTGTTATAGAGTAGAAAAGTATGTGTTCTGGGGTAGGGAGCCATAATTTGTTTTGTTTTATTTTTTTTTTAAAGCAGTCTAATTCTTGTGGGGGGATGTTCTGGATTTTCACCACAGGGTGGCGTATTTTTCCCTTTTCGGGATGGTAGGGCTTTGCGGCTTCAGAACAGTGAGAGAAAGAAAAGCCACTGAAATTCGCCGGTGTCATATTTCACTTTGATCCAGGTTGGTTATCACCTGTAAACACACCAAAGTGGTGGAAGATATTTTAATGTACAACACAAATGAGTATCTCTGAGTATATGGTACAGAATGATGTGTGATTTGTTTTGAATTTAAGACTATGCTCGAATTATGCTAGGTGGGTGGTGCTAGAGCTAATGATGGCTAGTAAGCTTCAGAAAAGACGAGGTACATAGTGTGTTAACGTTATGGCTCTTATGTTGTTTGAGTTGCATGGTGGGAGGGACCCCTGACCGAGTGGAATGTTCCCAATGTATAATTTTATTGTTTCATCTGTTTGGAAGCACGGCCGTCTCATGCTGTTCCTTGCTAGCTGTACCTGTTGTTAACGATGTATTAATGGGTAATAATACCACACAAAGCACTGTGTCCACTATGCTGGCTGTATGATTGGGCAAATCTAAAAATGGGATTTTTTTTTTCTGATGTTATAACTGATAGAAAGAGAAGTGTCTTTATGCGAAGATGGATATTGTATACAGAAAATGAATATGGAAATGTATATTGATTCTTTATAAAATTTTGTGGATGTATTGGAAGAAAAAGAGAAATATGTCTAAGTTAATAAAGAATAGCAGAAGCAAGAGAAAGAAAAATCACTGAATTTCTCTGGTGTCGTATTTCACTTTGATTCAGATCCAGATATAATCTGCAGACCAGGCCCTATTCCTGGGGCCTGTAACACTTGCAAAGGTTTGCAGTGAATTCAATGACTTGATCCAAATCAGCGTTCTGAAGTCCCTGCACCATCCTCATTAGAGTCCTCTTCCTAATGTCTCTGTGGCCTCTCCAGGGCTCTGTGTCATGGATTATTGGTCTGCAACTAAATTGACTACAATAAATGTTGATACTTCTGGCCAGCACTGGTCAGCAGTCATATTAGATCATACCCAATTTGTTTTGTTACAGTTGGAACAAGTCACAATTTCAATCAGAATTTGACCAAAATTTCATTAGTCTTGATTTCTTTAACTTAATGATAATGAAGAAAAAAGGTTGATCCCAGAGCATCGACTCGTTACTCCCAGGTTAACGCTGAATTTAACAATCACCTATGGAGTTAAATGAAGGCTCTACCATCAGCCCTGCCATCACTTGCTTTAATCAATGATACTGCTAAGGGTCTAAATGAGAAACTACAGTGTGATAGATTTCATTGTGATCTAAGAATGCCACACTGAGAGACATGTACAGTGGTGAGAATTCATTTTGAATGAAGTGTCTCGTTTTACACTGGCCATGCCTTGTATCCTGGGGCTATGGTAGACCGTATGCTTGTAATAATGAAGTGGTGGAAACAGGATTCCTCATGTCATTTGTAGATTTCCTGTGGGAAATCTCTAAGAGAAGATGGTAAGCCTTAAATCTGACCTAAAATACTATCTCTGTGCCTCACACATAAATTTAGGTAAGTATCCTATAATAAAAACAGTGGAAAGTAACCACATGAAACCGCACTGCTCAACACCTATGATTCATATACCCATTTAACCTGGAGATTAAATCACTTTAAAGGTTTAGCTATGTCAAAAACAGCTAAGATTGATTGCTATATCATACTGATTTGTACACAGTATCCAAATTCAATTTATAATATGTATACCTTGGGGCTATGTGCTACCTAGAATTACTAAAAGAAAATGGGCAAAATGCCTTCGCAAAACAGAGTTGATAACATATTTTGAGCCAGGCAAACAGAATTCAATCTACAATCTGTCAGCAATAGACTTGCAACACATACACATGCACACGCGCTGCGCACACACAATATAAACAGGCAGTGTTTCTCAAGACATACTGAATTCTGATACAAAGATTTTACACAGTTCCCCTGATTCCTCTTCTTCAATGTCAGCCATGAATTCAAGCAAAAACTATGATAGTTTCATTTGTTTTGGCGGATTTATTTACTTACTTACTTACTTACTTATTTTTTTAGGTGTTTTCTTCTCTTTTCTTCTAATACGAGCCATGCATAAACATAAACATAAGTTCCACACCTCTTATAATTTTAACATTTTACCTAGGTAGAAGTAAACACATTGGTGTTTTTTTTATGTGTCACCTTTAAAATGTAGTCAAAGTAAAAGTTACTGAGTCAGTTTCTAGAAAAGAGAACTGTGTTACATGTGATCCTTCTAAAACAATTTGAAGACAGTGAAGACAGATTTTTTATGACAAAATAAAGGTCATAAACAAAGTAAAAACAGAATCCTCTTCTCTTCTGTTACTGTAAATGGAGACAGTTTTTCTGTTTAGATTCTACATTCATGTTTAGTTTACATTTCTGATGCTCATCAGAAATGTAAGAGAATGTAGACAGACTGTAAGACAGACTGTTCTCGATAATCTGTTATCTATTTCTGCTGCTGCTGTGTCTCTCTGAATTTCTCCTTCGGGGGATCAATAAAGACTACTCGTACTCTTAATGGATGTAATTTAATTACATTTAATTATTATTTGATTAAGTACAATATACTTCACCAAAAATAAATTACTTAATTTCATGAAGGGAAAGAATGGAATGAGGAAGATGAAGGGCAGATTCAGATTGTGGATGAGGCTGGGGTCTGGGGGAGAGGCAGAGACAGAGACACAACTGTGTGCGAGAGGGAAGAAGGGATGCAATGGAGGAATGTTGGATTTTATAGGAGGCTTTTATACTGTAGATAGATGGTCAAGGAGAGTGGGCACAGGTCAGCTGGGGACTCATTCCCATGTTGTCCACTCTTGAACCCCGGCTAATAAATTAACTCCATTTAAACGCAGAGAGCCCACAAAAAAGCAATGTAACCCACAAACAAGCACTGGAGAGGGTAGTGAAATTGGTGTAACATGTTTTGTAAATAATTGTAAAAAAATAAAAAATACAATATTATTAAAAAATGAAAAAATAATCCACCATGTGTAGTAGTAGTAGCAGTAGTCATCTTTGTTGTTTCCAAAAAGCAATTTGTGTTGCAGCAAGAGAGAAAACATAACAATAACAATACATACAGAGTAGCACAAAAAGACAACTGGAAAAAAAAATCAAATAAATAAGAGTATTACAAGCTATTTAAAACTCCAAATGCAGCAGGAATCGTTTGGCTTGGCTTGGTTTGTATTTTTCAATAATCATGGCAGCAGAGCCAACAGAGCCAAGCACAGAGCCATATCACATACTCTTCAAACATAACATAATGCACAAACACATATGAGCATGCCTTAGGGCCGAGGTGATGTCGTACACAATATTGTGTGAAGAAGGAAGGATTACACCCGTGCAGTTTCAGGTTATCACGACTGGATTGTTGTTGTTTTTTCCTCCTCTCTGCTCACTCAGTAACCATGTCAGCAGAAGACAGAGACACAACTGAGTTTGGGAAAGCAAAGAAACCAAAACCTGACTGTAATGTTGAGTGGAAAAAAAAAAACACATGGATAAAAGGACACTCCATAGTCATGCTGATGGAGCTGTTGATAGGTGGAGAAAAGTGTTTTTAAAAAAAACCACACAAACACACACAAAATGTTCTGCTGTGGAGGCAGAATTCAGAATTTGTGTATAAACATTGTAGCCTTTTAAACATGAAAATTTTAAACACTAATATTAAGACTTCCCAAATGTCTTGGAAGGCGATACATTTTCTGACAGTCACTAGGGTCTAACAACATACTGTCTGTGAAATTATGATTGTAAGCAAATCCACTTTTTTTTCACATGGAAAATTAAGCTTTTAGTGAGGATTCAAGCAAAACAGTGTATTTATTCAGCTTTCACTCTTTCACTCACGCTTCACCATAACAAAACAGCGAGGGAGGAGGCATGGAGCTCACAAAAATGTCCAAGCAAAGTTGGTATTTCAATCAAAGGCACTGAGACTGGTTGCTTATATGATCTTACTAAATGAGATGTGTATCATTTGGTAGCACTGACCTCCTTTAACACTTGAGCACCCAACCTATAGAGCAAATTCTGGCAAAGAAATAACTACATTAGAAAACGCAAAAGGCTAGGCAGCCAATAAGAACTCAGTCACATTAAGACAGCAGCTGGATGTCTCTCATTCAAGCAGGACAATAATGGAGAGTCATTCATTCACTCATGAAAAACAATCTTTACATATGCATACACAGACATGCATACGTGTGCGCACATACACAATGGTTGCAGATTTCTGTGAGCTATAGGCTCATATTTTTCAAACAAATTGACTTCCATTATTGTCAAATAGCTATGGCCTGTTTGACGCTCTGCACATGGAAACAATATAGTGAAAGAGATCGGTAGCAGTCTCAGAGCTGATGTGCACACAAATGAGTGAAACGATTAAGTGTTCCGTTATTTAATAGGTACCATCAGAAATAATGCCGTTTCCAAGCCAACTGCTGCTCACTCATTTTCTTTATAATTATCCAATTTTGTAAATCAGCAGGTGTCTCCAGGCAAAAAATGTACTGAAGGTGTATATGATTCTCTGATTGGTGACAGGATCGATAATAACACAAAGCAGTTGTGGGCTCAGTGAGCATCAGAGTCATTAGCCAAGTGGATTGCATTTTTTGTGACCGCGTGTCTACTGACAGATTCAGGCAGTTTCATTAACAGACCCTCACTGCAGTGATGTAGTCACAATTTCAGAGTCATCTCCTCCCTCCGGTTACAGAAATTGAAGAAAATATGGAGGAATCATGTAGTTGCGCATGGCGTCCCTCTGATCAATGTGATGGCTGGATCCTGCTGAGAGCTGGTAATAGGTAGGTGGTGAAGCAACAGATTCAGAGGAGCCGAGAAGAGAGAGGAGGGGGGAGAGAAGGCAGAACAAAGAGCCAGGGGAGAGTGGAGAAAGTATGAGTTACAAGCATGAGGAGGGATGAAGTATGGATATGATTAGGGACAAAGAAATAATTACAGAGAGAATTGTGCATGATGGACTCAGCATGAACCAGATTTCTTCATTCTGTGCCTGCTTGCTGCCATATCCTTTCTGCACCCATCATTACCTCTACCCCACCCTCAAGTGATCAACCTGATCAAGTTGACTGTTAGTCCTACACTAGAAAGCAAAGCTTGGCTTTAGGCACCCCGAACTTATTTTATTGATAAAATACAATCAGTTGTTTGTACGCAGGCAGTGAACTACACACACACACACATATACACACACACAGCCCCTTTAAATTTTCCAACAATTTCCATCTCTACCTCACTCCAAAGCAGTTGCATGTACAGTATCGTACTACAGTAAGCATTTATACTCACTATGGCCAGATTTGTGAAACAAAACCTTTTTTAAATGAGCCACAATTAATTATTGCTGATCACAAAGCAAGAAAAAATTGCTTGAGCTGGAGAGCCTGGCAATTCAAGACTTATTTAGACTTTATTTCAAGCCAGTACCTTTAAATGAATTGAATATCCATTTGACATTTAAGTTTGTTAATTTGTGTGTTTTTTCTATGATTAAGCTATCCGGTGTTCATAGCATGTTATGTGTGCGTTATGTAATGTTAAGTGCTGTACCCCATTTAAACCAGTAAAGAACAAGGTATGCTAAAACTGTTAGTGTGCTAGTATTGTGAGGGAGTCAACACATGGATTGTATGGATCCTATTTAATTAATTAGTATATTTATTTTTATTATTTTATCATTACATTTTAAAATAATCACTTGCAAATGCATGCAAGCACAAGTTCTATAGCCTTGATGTGCAACTCCAACAAAGAGTAGCATCAAATGTAACAAACCGAGGTTTTTGATAGGACTTTTGATAGAATCACTCACATCTCTGTTTTGTGGTCAAAAAACATTTTTTTTTTTTTGGATGAGGAGTTACAGCAACATCTTTTTCACATTGGATTTACTTTTAAGAACTCAGATCATGGTTTAATAGGTAAACAGAGATGAGAGCCATCAGCATAGGAAATGAACATGAACATTCATGGAGAGGTGCCTTTTAACAGACAAAATCAGTGGGCCCAGAACAGAGCCTTGCGGTACACCAAAGTCCACAATGCAATACTGTGACGTCATATTGAGGCCAAAGATGTAACATGTTCTTCTATAAGAATGCAGTCATGCCTATTTTTTTAGACAATGAATTTTATTCACTTACCAGAGCAAAAATAGGACAAGATCAGATGTTTGTGTACTTGTTATTGTTATTAGTTCCCCTGCCATCTGTCGCCACTCTGGAGGCCAACAATGCATTTTGAATTTTCTGTTGATTTATGTAATCAGACAATGTTGAGTCATATAAAACTGAGTGGTGGGACGACATGAATTATTGCTTTCATCTTGGATCTCTTAGAGGCATCAGCAGTGCTTCTACTGGCTGAGCACAACTACATCATGCAAGATTTTGGTCCAAACGTAACCAAAGTTGAACTTACTGTGAGATCAAACGGTGGCTTAAAGTAACTATATCTGAGCTAAAACTGAAAATTGGATATTTGACTAATCAGTGATAAAATGGTTGTGGCACATATGAACATATTGAGCACATGAACATATTGAATAGCAGAGTCTCACAGTTTCCTTTTTTAGAGCCAGTATCCATTATTCCATTTTTTTTCTTGTTTGTTTATAACACAAAATCACATGGACACATTATAAAGTCAATGGAGTGCTGTGGTATTTGACAGACTAAATAAAAGAAGACACATTAAACAATAAAATGATAATCAAGAAACACATATATGCAATATTTACAAAGTATATGCACATAATAAATAACAATAGAGATACATGCCACATTGGAACAATTGAGGATCAGCCTCTTTCTGCCCCTGATTACAGTATTGTAGCACCAGTGCCTGTAATGCCTAGCAGACTACCTATGAATGGATATTAATAAAGCCTTGCTATATTATACCAGAAGATTAAAGTCTCCTCTCTCTGAAGGATAAATCTGAGGAACTTAAGCATTATTACGTGTCTTTATCACGTTGTCGGCAGCAACAGCCACTGTCTCAGGTTTCTGCACTGAGTTATGACCTCATCATCTCGTTTGTACAAAAGGGTGAAATTAAATTAGTGAGAGTAATGAATCCTAGGCGCTTTTCATAAGAAATTCCTCTGCTCATTGTTCCCCAAGTCATTTAAGAAACTAATCTGCTGCATATACCCCCACCTCACTTAAATCCTGGCCCTTTTGAAAGAGCTGTCAGGGGTCTGAGTTTTCAAACACGACTCCCCATGGGGGTCCTAGATCAAAGATGGAAGAGTGTGTTGAATGATGTGGGAGACTGGGATAGAGGGATGGCATGAAGGGAATTAGGATCACCATTCATCAAATTAACAAATTTGCTCTCCTTCTCTCAGTAGGGAATGGAGTAAATTCTGGGTTGCATAAAAGGGTTTTGCTCTGGAAAGGAGCAAGAGGGGGAGGAGTCAGAAGGTAGAAGAAGTTCGTTAAGACAGTGATGTGAGTGTGACCAAATGCGTAATTAATGACACTTCTACTCCTAATTAAAACCTCTTAGCTTTCTCCACACAAGGTTGCAGCAGCTGGTGTAGACAAGGCCCTCACTGTGAGACGAGAGACATAAATTTCACGACAGTATCACAAGGAAGCACCTGCTTCTGCCCACACCTGTCACTGCTGGAATCATACCTCATTCTGTCAATGAATTAACATCCTCCTGGGCTAAGGGAGAGGAAAAAAGGCAGATCATCTCAGAATGCAGATCCCTGGTGACTCGAGGGTGGTAGTATGTATCCATTTTCAAAATTAAATATATCGTTGTTTGGTTCAGCAAGGCAGACACCTGCCTCCTCTAGTAAAAATGGCACACTCCAGATCTAAGAGATTTCCCCCAGGATCCACATCAGAGTATTGCCTTGTAACTATAGCTTAATATCATGTCAAAATCTCCTGAGGATGATACAGCTAGTCAAGCCACAGAAAAAAGGAAAAACAAGAGCAAGTCAAAGACTGGGAGAAACAGATGGAGGGAGAAGCAGATGGAAGAAAGAGAAAGGCACTGGAAGGGGTTGAGTAAGGAGAGAAAAGGAAGCCCAACACACAAGAGGAAACCCAACAAAACGCCCCTAGATAATAAAAGGAACAAGGGAAAAATAAAAGGCTATCAAGTCACTTGAAAATACAATAGGAAAAGCATGTGTTTTCCATTTAGCATTAAATTTTAATGTGAGTTCAATAAATGATTCTGTTGTTTTTTTACAGGGGTGTCTTTAACCGGGGCAGAGCGCAAATGTGAAGGAACAGTCCGGCGGGACATGCATAGATGCACTTCTTGTATTCCACTTCACTTATACCCCCCTCCTCTGGTATTCATATTCATTCCTTTGGCTCGCTGTACAACCTTTCACTCTTGTTTTTTTTTTGCTTTCTCATTTCTGCTTTATTGGATATGGTGGAGAAAGACAGGAAATACAACAGAGAGAGAGGTCATGACATGCAGCAAAGGGCAGAGGTCAGAATCAAACCTGCACCGCTGCACTCATAAGTATGTGGTGTGCCCTCTGCATGATGATCCACAGGGGTGCTGTTTACATTACTTGTTACTCTTTTTCTGTTTCTGTTTCTATGTTTCTGTTTTGACTACAGTTGAGGCACCAGTACACTTTTACAAGAAGTTTTCTGCAGAAAGAAAGAAAGAAAGAAAGAAAGAAAGGCATTGATTGCTATGTAAGCCCTTATGCAGAGCTTTGTCTTATGTCTTATCTAGTTCTTTGACCTCACCCTGTCCAAAATTGGTCCAAATCACATAGCATCACAGCTTAGAGCTTTCCTGTCCTTCTTTCTTCATAGTCCTGTTGAAGCAGTTCATCGAAGACCACTGAATACTGTCTAATATCCTTGTTAAGAGTTTTATATTTACATATTGTACCATGGATATGACCGTGTGGGAATTAAATAATTTAATAGTTAGTTTAACTGGTTTAGTTTCACCAACTGTCCCATAAAGGAATACAGAATTGTCCTGTAAGAGAAAAAAGTAAACCCTGTCTCTCTGTCCTCACCATTACTCAACAGTCATGAGAGATTCCACCTGCAGAGACACACTCATTTTTAATTGCTGGTGACATGCTGATGTTGTGTTGTTGCCATGGATAAAAAAATTGACCAGCTGCGTTATTTATAATGCCCTTCTGTTACCCACAGTGATTGTCTGTAGAATGGAAAAATTTGGGCGAACAAACATGGTGAGTGTGCTTGAATTTGTGAGTGTATGCATTCAACTGAAATATTTTTGAGTCATGTCTTTGCCAAGTTAATGCCTTCTAACTCATCTCTCTAATATTAACAGACACATTGATGTTTTACTGACCATCAAAATGTAAGTGCCAGAAACAAGAAAGAAAGAAAGAAACAGAAAGAAAAGAATTGGTGAGAGTATTGCTCTGTTTCAACCATTACAGTGTTCTTGCAGTTGAAAAATATAAAAATTGATTCAGCAGTAAAACAACTTGTCATCTTTGTGTTCCTTGATAGCATGATGAATTGTCACTGTGGACACCTCGATCACCTACGCTGTCTTGGTAAGCCACACTTGATCACTGTCAGAGAAGCAAAAGATGGTCAGCGATTGCTGTACATGCAAGAGATATACCACCTCCCAAACCCTCTATCTTTCTCTTTCATTTTGTTTATCTCTTCCTCACATACAGCCACACACACACACACACACACACACACACACACACACACACACACATTCTTGTCCATCTGGCTGTCTAGCAGACCTGAGGACCTGAAAAATATTTGCCTGCATTTCAGCAATAACTATTTATTCCTCCAGAGTATAAGAAATATCTGAAAGTAATATATAAAGAAAATGTTTTTAGAGTGGTACATATCCATTTAAGAAAAAATATCATTACTGAGCTTCATCATTAAGTAGCTCTAAAATGTAGATGATGAAGTCTGTAGAAGTCTTACTATTTTGTCAGTTAATGAATTTCTCCTCAGTACCATTTTTTAAATGGGTCTATAATTTGTTTTCATGTTTGAAAGAGTAGATGTACCATTTATCAAAATCTGTACATCTAATTTTGGAACCAAAGACTGAATATATTTCAAGTGTTGTCATTTTATCTTAAAAGAATCATTTAATACTGTCTTCAGATATCCCATCCACCTTCTCTAAACTATCTGAAGAGGACCCCATGCTTTATTTGGCATGGAAAATTTACTGAAGTTTGGCATGGAGGTCGAGAGTGTGCATGTGAAGGGGTGTGTTTGTCTGCATGCCAATTGGCTAAAAGGGGGCGTGGCAATGGGAGTGCCCAATCACTAAAAGGCACATAGCTTCCAAATTGATTCACAGACTTGCTGTTGCAATGAAGCTGTCAGAGCATGTGTCAGCACAACGTCAGCAAGCGCAGGAAGCATTGTCTCGTTTTGTTGGTGTATTTTGTTGGAAGGAGAGATGGGTGAGGAGAGGCGTATTTTTAGGTATCCAGAAGCACCTCTTTGCCATGATGTCTCAAGTCATAAATTAATAAATTGGTCTTGGCAAGGAATAATAAAACTGTGAATGTCAATTTTAGAGTGCATTTTGTCTTTTGTTTTTTATAACGATACAGTATCACATCGACTTGCTGTTTTGTTATTAAAGCTGCATAGTAAGCTACACACACACCCACACACACGTGCACACACACGCATGCACACACACACACACACAAACACTCTCCCACTCATCAGTTTCTCTAACCACCACCATAAGATCTGCACACCAGCATGATGTCCAGCGATGACTCCTGTGTTCCTAAGGAAAAAAAAACAACTTATATTGTATTGCTATGTTTGTAGGCTATTAATATATACCAGTAATTAGCCACAAAAAGCTGTATGGAGCTAACATGTAGCCAGAGTATGTTGTAAATGTACATCTTTCAGGAGGCTGCATATCCCTGTGTGCTGTATAGTGGTGCATCAAGTTGTATTACATAACCTACTGCAAGATACACAGTGGAATTGATGTGTTATAATATCACAAAAACATGAAAAAGAATTATGCTGCAGTTTTAAGTGTAGAATGGCAGACACAACTTAGTAGAGATTGGCTTCATTGCCTCCATTCTACACTGAAAGAAGATTTATAATACAGTTTTAAACACCACTAAATGGCACATGGGGATATGTGCCCTCCTGCAAGATGCACTCCTCTTGAGATATTGAAGTCAAGGTGCGCTGCTTACATACAATCAGTGTTTTCTTTTTCACATACACCCAAACTCATGTCTGGTGCTCCCATCAGTGTCCTGATGTAAAAGAAACCTGCTTACTAATAAATTTCAAAGACATCAAGAATAATATGAGCTGAGTCACAAAACTTGAGGGAATAATAGTAGTAGTGCAGTAAAATGAAATAAAATAAAATAAAAATCATGATCTCAGTCCACTAAAGCCTTCAATGAATGCTTGGAAAAATGCCTGAATACGTGGACTCTCTTTTCTCCCACCTTATTCCCACCTCATACACACTCGTGCTCTCAGACACACTCATACACAGCTTCATCTCACGCACAAATCAGTTGAATTTTTGGGGGAACATCAAAGGAGGCAGCATTACCAAGACGCACGGAGGGTGCAGAGAAATCATTTTAACTTGCTGGGTTCAACAGATGCCCCATCCATCGCTCTGCACAGGAATAGGGCCACTATCACTGAGTTGCACTTCTCAAAAGATGATTTGCAGAGCTAGATAGCACAGCGGCCATGGGTGCTTTACATGCTAGCAACAGTTGTCACAGCAGACAGGGTACCTGCATGTTGTGGAAATATCTCTGGCCTCTGTCTTGCTGCACAGTTTGTTTTCGTAATGACACTCCTATACATCGAGACATACATAAAGGCATTGTAAGCTTTCCAAATATTACCTTCAATGACTGTACTGTATGTAGGCTATGTGACCTTCAGGGTTCAAGAAAAGACTTGCAGGAATGGGAAAGATGCAGACATGGACATAACATGGACATAATGAGTGTTTGCACTAAGTTTAAATGCAATTGTTATTGTGGAGTATTGTAATTGGAGGGTGGCCTGTCTGTGACATGAGTAAAAAGCAGATGTCATTTATGATAACATTTTTGACAGAATTTTAATTCAGTGAATTTATACAGGCATAAAAACACAACAGTCCAGGTCTCAGATTCTCTCTATTTTTTTCGATTATATTATGAATTCATTTTATTTTTATATTTATTTAGTTATGTCCCAAGGCTGTGTAGACAATTCGGTATGCGCCATTTTTCTAATCAAATGATGTGTTTTCTGGCTCAATGCTGACCTCTATTGTTAAGCAATTGGCAAACAACAAATCAAAAAAGACACAGGGTTTGGCCCCTCCTCCAGCACATGCAGGCTGTGAACGCCCTCCACTGCCCCTCTCTCTCTCGCTCACTCACTCTCTCTCGCTCACTCTCTCTCTCTCTCATCTCCCTCCTGGCAAGCAAGACCTGCAAATTCAAATACAAAGGTAGTAGATACCCGGCGCAAACAGTACAGTAAATGAACAAATGATGGCACATGCCAAGGTAAGCATGATAAACCACCCTGGCTATTACTTTGTTGTCAGAGTTCATTGTATTTTTAGTGAAGTATTATAATCTTACAGGTAGCAAATACGGAGAAACTCATGCCAAGCTATTAAATTTGCCACAAAGCATGACTCAAGACATTTCATGTATTTTATTCACCAGTATTCAATTCAGCATACACATTTATTTCAATATATTTTATAGTTACTTTGTGGGAAACTGGGAGCCCAACTGCATTATTATTGACTGCATGGATGAATGGGGGCATGGATTCCCATTTCCTTTTGCTTTTATAGCGCTTTCAAAATAATGAAACAATTTTGAAACTTTGAAAAGAATGTAACCTATGAGGTAAGTTATGCATCGAGTTTACTGTGCTAAACTAAGGTATGCTTCTATCCAGTTTATTGTAACTGAACAAAGCTAAAGTAGGCTTTAATCCAGTTTATGTACAAAGCTAGAGTATGCTTCTATCCAGTTTAGGATACAAATTGCAGGATGCCTTGATCCAGTAGACTGTACAAAGTTAGAATGAATTTGCTCCAATTAAAAGGTTCTTTCTTTCACTGTTAAGGCCTGACATTGCCGCGATTGTGAATCACTGGTCAGCAGTCCTACAACAATGTCTGAAACATAATCTCAGGACATCTTGTTGCCACATAAGCTTTTTTTTTTTTTTAAGCTTTGTCCTTCCTTGTCAGTCACTATTACAACAAGTGCACACACTTTTGTTGAATACATTCAGTAGTTATCAGTTTAGTGCAATTGCAGCATAGTTTCCAGAGGACTGTGAGTTTGAGCCAAGTGTTTTTTGGGGGGGGCAGACATCACTCAAGTGTGGTAGGACCTTCAAACATAAACAAAAACAGTCTCAGCTTGCTCCTGCGATTTTGAATGCAGAAATCTCCACAGTGGGTGTGCTGTGAGTTGTTTACTTTGTCCCACTCACTACCATTCAGCATCCCCTGCTGATATTTACTGGTCATACTTGAAGAAAGCAGAAATGCTCCACACTGCATTCTTTAAAAGCAATACTTCAACAGGAAGACATAAAAAAAGAGAAAAGTCCATGGCCTGATTTTTCATAGTAATGAGAAGGACAAAGAAGAAAAGGTGTTGAACAAACATGTGCACTGGAGAAAGCACACCCCAGTGCTGAGTGGTCCAAGACTGAAAAGGATGGATCATAATACACATAAAATCTTGAACTGGGTCCACAATGATTATGCACATCATCATACAACTCCCACAGATCTGACTTCCTCATGCATCCAAATCCCATCAGCTCTGAACAGGTACTGCAGATATTCCCCTGCAGGTTAAATCTACTGGCACAGGCCCATGTCCTTTACGTTTCTCTCCTCCTTAAAGTTCTTCCCCCCTTCCTCCTGTCTCATGGGTGCTGACAGCTGTTGTACACCAGAGAGACAAACACTGACAGGACCTGTTTACTCGTGTCTCATTCACCAGGAACATCTGTTCAAATATCCCATCGGAGGGAGCATCAGGAGACCTACTATGTCTACTTCAGACTCTGTATGGTCCCAGATTATAATGGCTGGTACGTAATATTCAGCATGGGACTACAAAGTACATGATCATATTTGCAGTGCACTATTATTTCACTACCTTTCCTAAACATATTTCAATGAATCTACATAGAGCATAATTCATTTTGTTTCTAAAAGTATTGTTACTCTTTGGCCCACTGGTTGCTTTACCCAGAATGCGGCAAGAGGATTGGCACCAAAATCATCTCTGGGTCTTTGGTAGACAGTTCTGTTTACATGCTAATGGTTTAGCATAGTGTGTTATGTAATAATTGGCAACCAGCATCATAAAAATGAGAATGAGAACCTGTAATCAAACTGATCAGTGCAGGAGGAAGACTTGAAGGTTAGTTAATTTTAATGAAACAGCTAAACCTGCCAGGCTTGTTTAGGGGATTGGCGAAATAGTCATTAAATCTGACAAAAAGAATTGCTGTCTCAGGGATGATCATGATTCCCACAAGACATGGAGCATAACTTATAGCTACACACAAAATAAATAGACAGTTAAAGTTCCTTAAAGTTCCTTGTGTTTCTTTACTTCACTAATAATGAAGATTGAGATGTTCTTAGAGATTATGTATCTGGAGGACACACAGTAATACTGTCACGGTTAGTAGCAAGGCAGGTGGACCCAAACGCAAGAGCCAGGAGTCATGGGGACTGAAGAAAATCATTTAATCCAAAAAAATAACAAGAAACAAGCAAAAAACACAAGGAGCAAGGCACAAGGAGCACAAGGAACACAGGAAACATGGATGGCAACACGGGGAAGCTGGACAAACGAACCAAAAGGGAACAAAGGAAACTGACAGATATTTATACACAATGAACTAATTACAGAACAAGACACACCTGGAGTGGGAAGGCACAAGGAAAAGGAGGGAAACACTGGGATTGGGTAACAAGGGAGACAACGACGGTGTGGCCAGGCAACAACACAAGGCAGGACTGACGAGACTAACACAGGGCAGGTGTGCAGGAGAAAAAACAGGCTGGGAAGGGCTACAGGGAAACAGGAGGGACACACAGAACAGGAACAGGAAACCAAAACAAGAAACACAAGAGTCCATGAAC
>OMLF01048757.1:0-10167 GCA_900302615.1 Holocentrus rufus | reverse complement strand
CGCAGACAGGTCAACAACAGAACAGGGACGGGCGGCTGGCAGAGGGGCAGCAGCCTCTCTGAGGCAAACCTGGTGGCAGGAGGAGCTCCACCCCAGGATGGTTCCCGTCGACCAGTCAATATGGGGGTTGTGACGGCGCAGCCAGGGGTAGCCAAGGATCAGTGGAAGGTTGGGTGACCTCAGTACTTAGAACTGGATGGTCTCGTGGTGGTTGCCGGACAGGACCATGTGAACTGGCGTGGTCTGATGGGTGACGGTCCCCAGGAGATGACCGTCTAGGGCGCTGGCTGGTACCGGTCTGGAAAGGGGAACCCAATCGATGCCCAGCTGGATGGCGAGGTCCTCATCTATCAGACAGACATCTGCCCCTCCCTTTTACTGGACAATGGGAGACAAAATGTCCGGCCTGGCCGCAATAAAGACAGAGGTTTCTCCGCCGACAAAATGGCTGACTGTGACAGTTTTTATCTAGAAATTGTCCACAAAGGTTGGAAAGTGTGGGAAATATAAAAGTTTTTTAGGGAAATTTTTCAGGGATGACTCAGCTAGAGTGTAGGTGATGTCACCCACTCTAGCTGTGAACATTCCATGCAATACACACCCATTATAAAATCTGAAATGGTCAAAAAGCAACATAAATCTTAAATCACGATATCTGACAAACCATAGAAGATATCCAAATATGAACCAGATCATTATGTAGTCTGAAGCCTTGAGACCCGTTTGAACATTTAAGCATGTTTCTACATGAAAGTATGAGGACATAATGGGGCTCCAAAGAGGGGTTGGTTTGAAGGTTTTTTCAACGCCTCCCCATTCATTTTCTATGGGAAGTTTTTCGCAGTTTTTCGCGAATTGTGTTGCCATGGTTATGCGAATCGCTTAGAAAAGTCATAGCACACCATTCCCGATCGAACTGCATGTTTTGATGTATCATGTGTCTGGGGTTTCTCAAAGCTGCGGGACAAGTAGCGCGCCGAAAATTCATACGGAAGATTAAGAATAAAGAAGAATAAGTATGACGAATATGTTCGCTGCATCTGCAATGCAGCAGGAACATAGTAATAAGTATGACGAATAGTAATATGTTCGCTGCATCTGCAATGGGGTGGGGGGTTTCTTTCCTAATTTGATCTATCCAAGTCAAGCTATTTGATTTAACAGGGTAACTAAATCACAGGCAGTTGGTACAGTGTAATCACCACTTATGTGGTAATTGCAGCAAGTTGTGATCTACCGATGTCTCAGAACTGAAAAGAGGGCATGCAAGAGGGCATGTCTTCAATTTCACAACTCCCCCTTTCTCCCCCTTGTGCCTATTTTGTCTAGCATAATTTCTGTCTGCCCAGTAAAAGCCTTACAAAGCATCCCTGGCATCAGTAGTCACGTTGCATCACCTGTGTGGATTTAATCTGGGAGGGAGTGAGCCATCAAATAAACAGGCAGTGAGAACCATCTAACCATCTAACTTCTCCTTAAATGACTCTCTTTTGAAAAAGGTAAAAATGGCCGTGAACATCTTGTCTCAGTCTGGTTAAGTCAGAAAAGGGGTATTTTTCCCAAAATGCTGGAGTATTCCTTAAAGGATTTCTCAGCATGTTCACACTGAGTAGGCCTTTTCTGTGGTATTCCTTGTGGTCGAGGAACAACTGGTGACTACCCCACATGATACGCGCATTTTATTACTCCAGCTGCTCGATGCGTCTCTCGGCGATAGTGAGCAAGCTAGCTAAACAAACAGAGACTTGGCCACCAAGGTTACCCTATGCCTTTTGGCTAGCCTTCTCTTAAAACCTTAGTTGACAGTGGAAGTCTGCAAGATGTCTTCAGTGGCTGTATGCCTGTTGACAGTGTGTCTGTGCAGGCGGTTAATGGGGCCAGCAGGGCCAGTGCTCTCTGGTTTCACTGAGCTAAGAGGGCACAGCTGCAGCCACCAGCACTGAAACCCTCCCCACCCCAAAGACAACTGCGCTGCTGCACAAACAAGGGCTATGGTGTGTGTGTGTGTGTGTGTGTGTGTGTGTGTGTGTGAGTGAAAGAGCGCTAGACACACAACCGCTAATGGAGCGGATTAGGCTGGGCTGAACAGCTTTGATACACTGTTCCAAGCAAGCCCACTATCGACGCCTCCTTGTCCATTCACAAAGGTCTGCCAGGAACCAAGACCTGGCGTCTGAAGTTCCTCCAAGACTAGACAAAGGCTGCTCTGAGGCCACGTCGGAAAATATTTATTTGCCAACGAATGCAGGCTTCTTTTGCCACTCTTGCAAACACTAGAATTAAGTTCAAAATTAGCTAAAGCAAGAAATATTACTAATTGGGATGACAGCGTGGCAGTTACAAGAAATCTGATGATTACATTTGTGATGATTAAATCCTTTAAGCCACCTTGAAGCTCATACAGCAAATTTCCATTGTTAATAAGTGTTGATTATTCAGAAACAGTTATTTACAGACAAGTGTTGCTTGTTCTCTCACACAACATTATATTGATTTGGTCTTATAATAATGTCTGATAAAGCTCCAGGCAGCTGTTCAAAACTGTCTACAAGTGTTTATTAACTAGGCGCCCATGTGGCTCACTGTGCATTACAAAATAGATAATAATGTTGACAAAAAGCGAATGCTTCATGCAATTTGGATTTACTGACAAATACAGCTGGATATCATCAGCTTAACAAATATTGTTTCAACCCATATGACCAAAGGATCACACTCTATAGTTTGTTCAGAACTAAAGGACACTCAACTTTTGCAGTGAGGGGATCCAAGTAAGGGAATGGTCTGCCTGAGGATAATATAAGGACTGAGTCTGTTACTGCCCTATTTAAAACATACTTATCTAAACTCCCCTTTTCCTAATTGTTTTGTTCTTCTTTTCTGTTGGCTTTCATTGTGTCTCCTTTTGTCTCTTTCCTCTATTCATTTTATGTCATTACTTTAATCTTTTGGGGTTCAGGAAATTGTAACTTATTACACTATGATGTGTGACAGCGGGTAAGTAGCATTAGACTGATTCTTTAAAGGAATACCCCAACTTCTTGGGCAAAATACCATTTTCATGACTTACCAAGACTGAGACAAGATGTTCGATACCATTTTCACCTCTGTATGTCCACTGGTTCGATGGGTAGCATTTCATGTTAGCTTAGCATGAAGACTTGAAATCTACAGGAGTCGTTAGCCTGCTATGACTCATGGACATTCAAAAACATATAATTCACAGTAGATAGTAGATAGATAGAGAGCACTGTTCTAAATGAAGCTGAATAAAACAGAATGTCTTTTCAGTCTGAAAAGCCAAGACTGTGGTGTGCTCATGGACATGGGCTTTTCACCTGTTAGAACATGTTTTCCTAAAGCTTTTTTCAAATGAACCTGATCAATACCAATCCTAACATGAGCAATAACCACAAGTATTTTTCTGGCACTGTTCTCTTGTATTTTGTATGCAATCTTAATCTGGGACGATGAAGTAGCAAAGATTTCAATAGCTTTCAATTGTTGACTCCGAAACATCCATTAGTTCAGACTGGCTGGGTGAGACCACTGAGAAAACACAGCTGCTGTGTGTGAGTGTGTGTGCGTGTGTGTGTGTGAAAGAGAGAGAGAGAGAGAGAGAGAGACACAGACAGAGAGAGAGAGAGAGAGAGAGAGAGACAGAGAGTACTACTGTGCATGTTGTCCTGTCTTGTCTTGTTGTCCATGCCCACGTTTGACTTTCACCTGACAGAGTCAGCTGTTATCACATCTCCTGCTGGGCTAGCTTTCACTAGGGAAATGCCTCACACTATCCTACAATGTCAACAAAACCTGAAAAGGCAACATCACAAGTGTGTCATTTACTTCCCATGACAGTATGATTGCTACTCTGTCAAGCTTGTTCCCATGAACACAGACGGAAGGATACATGTCTGAGAGCCATATTGAAATATACATATTGAAAATGAATTAAGTTGATCTTGTTATCATATAGTATATGCTCAGGGAGAGTGTATTTTTTCATACTTATAACTTTATGCATTCTTTATATTATGAGATGCTAGAAATGCAATAATTTATGTTTAGGTATTTTCGTTCTTTCATCAGTGTGCAGTATGAGATGTTGTTTTGAGCATGTGTAAAACTGTTGGATTAATGCCTGCACAAAGACAGTGTAAACGTTTTTTTTGTTTCTCTTTATGATTCAGAAAACAACAACAAATCAGTACTGGATTGAACTGTTGTGATTTAAAAAAAAATCTTTAAGCGTTTTGCTGCCTCCTGTGGACTTGTGAGTAACACTGGGTTTCACAAGAAAAGTGGATTCAATCAAATGGAACACGCGTCAGAATAAGATACTGCAGATTGCAGATTAAGTGGCGTTTGGAGTTTGAATGTGTTAAAGCGGCCAGAACAACATGTGTTCATCGGTTTTGGTTCCTACCATCTTTTAAAAAAAGGATTCCAATATGTATATTTGAAATATACATGATACATTTGGCAAATAAGACAGCTTTGGAGTTGCTATTTATTTTTTCACTGTGATGGAGCTAGGCTAATGACTCCTGTAGACTTCAAGTCTTTATGCTAAGCTAACAAAAAATGCTATCCATTTAAATGCATTCATGGGCTGGCACCAGATTATTTTTATGACATTACTGTTAAATACACACCCACCAGACCTCTTAGATCAGCTGAGAATCAAAGCTTCTGGTAGTTTACAAAACCAAAACCAACACTGGTGAAGCCGCTTTTGCAACACTTGGCCCCAGACAACCTTCCTGAACATGTTAGAGCATCACTCACCATTTTCAAAAATAAATTGAAAACTCATCTTTTTTCCATTGCTTTTAACTATAGGTTTTTACTTTGTGTGCTTGTAACTACTGTGGCTGTACATATGCATTAATAAAATTGAATTGGAGTGAACACCTACAGTTGGTCATCTGGAAAGTTGTGTATGTGTGAGTGTGTGTGTGTGTGTGTGTGTGTGTGTGTGAGATTTTGGCAGCTGCACCTTATTAGCCAAATTAAAAGTCTCTCAGGCACTGTTTGTTACAATGCTCTCTCCAATGAGTCCTTTACTACTCTTAACAAGAACAGGTGGTGCATTCAGAAAAGCTGTATACTGCAATGGAATGACAAGTGTCCCCATGCACAAAATAGAAATAACAGATTTACAATGAACAATAAAAGTGTACATTTGAAGACTAAAAAAAGGGGTGGGTTGTATCTACATTGTCTGAAACATAATTTCGCTTTAATTTTAAAGAATGCAATTTTAGTTGTGTTTCCTGAACTCCTCTGTCTTTGTCTAAATTAAGGCCCCATCCACACGAAGCCAAAACGTGTATAGTTTCAAAAACGTTCTTCATCAAGACAGAGCCGTTTCAGTAAATGTGAACACGAATTCACTTGATACACCTGAAAACAATGTAAAACACATGCCAGGCCTGTTGGTGGCGCTGTGACGGCGTAAAGGAAACAAGCGGAAACTGGCGGCGTGACACGATGATAATGTAGAAGAAGTATATTTTGCTGCAATAGCGATAATAGAGTGACTAGCTTCAGCAGTACATATGCAACAATGTATGGCGCCATTGTTGTAGTTGTTTTCTGAGTTTGACGCATGCGCATTTATCGAGGGTTGGAGCTATGACGCAAGCATTTCAGAAAAGGATCGGATACAGCATAACTATGGAGCCGTGTAACCGAAGTTTTCAAATCTTTGCACTCTGGGACCTGGTTTAAGAAATGATCGTTTTCAGACCCCCAAAACGCCGGCTTCGTGTGGATGATACATGGGTTTGATGACATATTTGTGCGTTTAGGCCTGGTTTCGTTTTCGTGTGGATGGGGCCTAATTGCTTTATATGATGAAAATGAGCTATTTTATTCATGTTTCATTCTACATGTCGTGGGCCGCGACTACATGGAGGCCTCCATGTGTAAAACAACCAACGTCCGTAGAAGAAGATGAGCTTCACGATCACTGGCTGGAGCTGCTGTGTATCTTGTCCGTATTAGTCCCTATTCACACATGATTTCCCATTTCCACTGCTTTTATTTCCTCTAAAAAGAATTTGTAGTTCATTCTAGTTCTCAAATGGCCGCATGAATATTTAAAGGAAAACTCCAATGTTTTGGGCAAAATACCATCCATTATAATACCAGTGGACGTACAGAGGTGAAAATGGTATCGAACATCTTGTCTCAGTCTGGGTAAGTCCGAAAAAAAAGTATTTTGCCCAAAATGTTGTATTTCTTTAAAGGACACTAAGGCCTTGACCTTTTTCCATCCTTATTTTTGGTTTCTTGTAATTTGCTGATGATCTAGGAATTGAAGCTGATCCTACTGTTCTTGTACCTTTACCTATTGGCCTGCTCCTGTCTCTCCCTCACTTTGACTCCCTGCCTCAAGCCCTTGATGTCCCTGCATGCCATTAATGTATTTACAACAGACAACATAACATATAGTAATGTACAGTATCAGCACTTGACTTACAAAAGCTAAAAAAGTAACTGTTAAGGTTTTTGACACACAGAATGAAGACTTTTAACAACTGATTCGCAGATGTATATAGACTCATACACTGCCAACTCTGTTTACAGCATAACTTAACCCTTACAGTAAAAGTTTTCACTAATTTATTTTAAGACCTCACCTAAAGCCCTGTGCCATCCTGTCCTTTTCCTGTCTCCTTCTTGCTGCTGCATTCCTGCTCCTAAACATACAAAATGGCTTCAGAGATTCACGCCTAAGGTACAGCTCCAGAGCATAAAGGTGGCCCATTAACTAAACAGGAAAAAATCCACTTCACTATGGAGTCACTATGGAGGAGCATTTTACCATATAAATGTGCAGAACACTAGTGGGGTGTTCTAGTGCAGCTGATAACCTAATCATAACCTAACCCAAATCCTTACCGTACTGTGGAAATAATTAAATAATTATTGAAAATGTATCTTTAAAAAATCAACTTGACATCAGTCCTCGCCTGTTCTCCTTTCTGGATCTATTATAATCAATAATTTGATTGATTTTTGAACCTTACCTCACACCCTGAAGCTCCACCTGCCTTTCCTGTCTCTTCCCTGAATGTACAGTTCTTCTCATGATAAAATTGTTTGTGTTTAAAAAGTGTTAATGGGCTAATACATATTTCACTAATCAATTTAAGACCTCACCTGAGCTTCCTCAGTCTCTCCACCTTTTATTGCTTCAACTGCCTCACTACTCTATGTACTATCATTCTCCTGATAAGACATTATTGCACTTAATATCTAACATAATGTCATACATGTTGATAAATGGTTGAGTATGATTAGGTGTTGTCCTTGTGTTGTGTAACCGTTACACTGACATTACTCTTTAAAAAAAAAAAACAAAGCAAGTCTTGCTGCTGTTTCAGCCTTTTCTTCAGTGGTGGCATTGTACTGAAATGAGATGACAAAAATTACTTGGGTACTTGGGAACACTGACAAAGTTAGTAGTTAAATAATGGACAAGTGACCATCCCAGGATTAAGATGACTTAACTCAAAAGATATGGTTTCTAAATATGAATGTAATGTATACTAAAAACATGACGTTGTAAACAAGACATTTTCATGGCAACGTTCCCCACAGACCATTTTACCTCGTTCAAAAGAGTTTCTGTCATTAGGCAGCCTGCTGTCGACTGCTGGTGTCTCCCGCCTCCCAAACACTCTCAGAGCGGTGAGGGAGGGGCGGGCATGACATGAAGCTGTGTTGCGCTTTCAAAATAAAAGCACGTGAGTTAAAAAATTCGAAATGAAATATTTTTCTCCTCTGCGGTATAATTTTTGGGTGGGACAAATGCGCCTGTCTCCAATATTGGAGGGGACACGCCCTCCCATTCCCCCCGGTTCCTACGCCTATGGTAGGAACAATAAAGACTGAACACGTAGTCCCTACCATCTTTAGTTCCTACCATCTAACTTTTCTTTAAACGACTCTCTTTTTTTTGTATTTCAAATACATGATACATTGTGTAAACAAGACAGCTTTGGACTTATAAAGTTTTTTTTTTTCACGTTGATGGAGCTAGGCTAATGACTGCTATAGATTTCAAGTCTTCATGCTAAGCTTACATGAAATGTTACCCAAACCGAACCAGTGGACATACAAGGGTGAAAATGGTACTGAACATCTTGTCTGAGTCCGGGTAAGTCGGAAAAAGGGTGTGTTGCCCAAAATGTTGGCGTATTTCTTTAAAATAAATACTTGCATTTTTTTGTATATGTACAAAAATCATATCAATGTTTGACTGATTGGTTTAGTATACATTATAAAAAGCTGTCCATTTGGACACCTGTATACACGTTTACTGTGAGTGGTTCTAGTGGGAATGGGACCTCAACCCTGGCACTCTGGTGCCTGGCTTTACCCACTGGGCTAGGGAACCACAAATCTTCCATTCAGACACTAAACGGAAAAAGAAGCTCTTCAGCAGGACCTTTGTACTCACTTCTTATCCCAAGGCGCCGGAGGCACCAATTTCCCTCAACAAAAATAGTTCAGCCTTGTGGCAAAGACCAGCTCTGTCTATTTAGTGGTGTCTCAAAAATTTGGTGGGAGTCTTGCTATTGAAAGGCTTTGAAAGATGAAGCAGAGCGACAAGACACAACCAACGAACAGACATCACAAACACACAGGTACATGTATTTATACCCACCACATACACACACACACACACACACACACACACACACACACACACAAAGTGCTGTTCTCAATTGCATGAATGGCCCAGAATAGGAGTGGTATTATGCCACTGCAAGCAACTACTGAAGACAAAAAGGGAAAATAGGGGGCCACATTCAGAAGAGTGGAGAGGTTCCTAAAATGTATTTTGCAGCACAGGAACAATAAACTTCACACTTGAATACTTGCCTGTACTCTGCCAAATGTCCAGTTATACTTACTGCTTGACTGGAATAAGACAAATCCTCTAAAAAATATGTTACGCTCACAAAAGTTGTTGGGAGACGAGCTACACTGGTGCTCAGCTTTGGCAGACAACAAATGACAATCATGGACACTTAATCTTATTCACAGGCAATGATTTACATGCGCCTTTGTGCCTTCCACGCTTTGTGCATGCCTTGATGGTTAAATATGTGTTGGCTGATCCTATGAGCAAAGTCAAATATTCAAACCTCTGTTGTTATCTATCATATACATACTGTTAAATTTGGGGGGGAAATCTTACCTTTTCTATTAGACAATTACGATCATGCCTTGGTTCACGGATCCGTCCTTTGGTGTGCTCCGCAAACCCAAATAATCTCCAAACTGCAGCCACATCAAATAAGTTAGTAGTTGATAGTGCAAAGCAGAATGTCTTCCTCTAGAAAAGGCGGTGATGTCAGGTCATTAAAGTCGCTGTTTGTTGCGGCGCTGTAAGCTGCTCAGAGGAAAGCCACCCTGAATCAAGAACCGTCCTGCTCGACGTCGCATCGGCAGTAACTAGAAAGTTTCCCCATCAAGACTCGTAGCGCTGCTCTCATGACGTCACAACTGCCTCAGCCAGTGAGCCAGTGAAGTTGCTTCTGTGATTCGAATCCGAATCGGCATATTGGTGATAATTGGTGATAATGATAACGGACACACGCAACCGAATTCACTCAGTTAACAAGGGAACTTTTTTTTCGGCGTACATTTTAATTAGACGACTTTTTCCTTTATTATCGAGAAAACAGGGGAGGGACACCGTTTCCACACAGCCGATTATTCTAGTAAAAGATTAATTAGTTTGTAGCATTTTATGCATTTCATACCTTTTTTCCTCGTCATTGCTGCCTGAGGAGCGCACCCTCGAGGCGCGCTGCAAGTCGTCTGCATGTATGTTTAACCTTTGTTTGAGTTGAAAAGCCCGTAAATCTCTGAAAAGGATGCGGAATTGGCGGCTTTAATAAATTGATTCTTGCGCTCTACCGTGATTGTGTTGTTGCCTTTTTGCCTTTAATTATTATTATTATTATTATTATTATTATTATGATTATTATTATTATTATTATTGTATTATTATCGTTCTTGTTGTTGTTGTTGTTGTTGTTGTTTCTTCAGAGTCTATCCACAAAAGAGGGGATAGTCAGAATCATAATGCTTTATTGATCCCCGTGGGGAAATTGTCACTTGCAGTTGCTCCCATTGTAGAAC
>OMLF01048756.1:0-12024 GCA_900302615.1 Holocentrus rufus | reverse complement strand
AGTTAATACTAAAATCACTTTTTCTCAGTCACACAAAAGAAAAGAAAAGAAAAGAAAAGCAATTAAGGGCTGGAGCCGAGTTGTAGGACAATGACTAGTGCAGGGGGGTTCCACCCAAAATAAAGAAATCAACCAAAAGCACCCAACATACGTGGCACACACAAGTAATAAACCCAATTCCCAAAAGGACACGGCAGACGAAGAAAGGGGGCGGACACCGCCACCACGACACCAGCACGCCACCACCGGTCTCCAACAACTAAAAAGAGAAATAACAAAATCAGCAGTCAATGGCAAAACAAAATGAAACAAAATAATTACCTAAACTAAGCAAAACTGAGTAAATTGTCTAGGGACTAATAAGTCATACTTGAATGAACACTCCTCTTCTGGGGGTGGTTCCTCCCTTGGTGGTGAGTTAGGAGGAGAAGCATGACCGGGCGAGTCCACTCCTATGACCGCCTTCAGCATAGTGCGGTGGACCTGTCTGACCTTTGTTTCATCATCCACTGGCACAATACTGTACACCAAGCCACTCTCTCTAGGCACCCTCAACACTCTGTACCTCACAGAGCTCCACCGATCTCGGGTCTTCTGGGGCCCCCTGGCACTAAAGTCCCGCAAGTACACCAACTGCCCTTCCTGCAGTGGCAGATCTCTTACATGCTGGTCATGGACTCGCTTCCACCGGTCCGCAGCATGTTTCAAGCGCTCTCTTGCACCTTCACATGCTACCTGCAAGCGGGCTTGGTGCTCTTGGACCCACTCATGGACTGACCCACCAACCGGGCTCTCGACCCTACCCAGCAAGAAGTCAATTGGTAGCCTGGGTTCCTGACCAAACATCAAGAAAAAGGGAGATTCTCCTGTTGACTGGTGAGGAGTTGTATTGTAACAATACAATACATGAGGAAGACACACATGCCAATCCCTTTTCCGGAACACTGGCAGGGTACGCAGCAAGTTGTGGAGTGTGCGGTTGAACCACTCGCATTGACCAGTCCCTTCGGGATGGTATGGGGTGGTACGTGATTTTACAATGCCATACAAGTCACACAACTGCTGGATGAGAGAGCTTTCGAAATTGCGGCCCTGATTTGAATGCAACCGAGCTGGGACACCAAACTTGTAAAACCATTCTGACACCAAAACTCTAGCTACCGTGGCAGCACGCTGGTCCCGTGTAGGGACAGCCATGGTGTATTTACTAAAAACATCAGTAAGCACCAAGCCGTTCTCTACACCATTCTGGGCCGGTTCTAGAGTGGTAAAGTCAATGGCAAGGATTTCATTAGGGCAAGAAGCCAAGAGATGTCCCATGAATCCGTGTGCCTTCGAGTGGACGTCTTTGGCCACTTGACACCTTTCACATTTCTGACACTAATGAGCTACATCAGAGGACATGCCAGGCCAGTAGCATCGGGACCGGAGGAGCGCCAATGTTCGCTTCACCCCCTGATGACCATGCTCCTGGTGCACCTGGGTCAGAACCTCACCCTTCAATGCCTCTGGCAGCAAAAGCTGGAACACAGCTTCAGCGCCATCAGGTTGAAACACCTTTCGGTAAAGGACACCATCCCTCTCAAGCAGGCGGTCCCACTGCTTCAGCAACACTAGCGTGGCCTGAGAGAGCCGTGCCCACTCTTCACGACAAGGACGCTATTTCCTGCTCCAAAACACCAACAGTTCCTGTATCACAGGGTCAGCCTGCTGAGAGAGATGAAGTTCAGACAAAGTGTGCTCTGGCATAGCAACAATGGCAGCTTGAGTGGCCTCGGTCTTTCCCAACCCCAAAGCTTGCTGCAAGGACTTCGGCATGGCTGTACCCAGAAGCATCGGCGCGACATCCTGGGGGCCAACTGGATGCTGACGAGAGAGAGCGTCGGCATTGATGTTGCTCTTCCCTGATCGGTACTTGATCTAAAAATCAAAAGAGGCTAGCTGGGCTGCCCACTTCTGCTCAGTAGCAGCCAGCTTAGCGGAAGACAAATGACTGAGGGGGTTGTTATCAGTATACACAACACATTTATTACCCAACAAGTACTCTCTGAATTTCTTGGTCATGGCCCATTTAAGGGCCAAAAACTTTCATGGAACTGTGGTTCACCATGTTCCTCTCTGTAGGTCGCAGGCCCCTGCTGGCGTAGGCTATCGGTCTCACCTTGCCCGCTTGGGCCTGTGAAAGCACTGCGCCCAAGCCACAGTGGCTTGCATCGACCTCCAGAACAAATGGAAGAGAGAAGTCTGCGTAAGCCAAGACCGGCGCGGTGGTGAGCTTAGTTTTCAGTGCTTCAAAGTTTTTGTTGCACTCATCAGTCCAACATCTGGAAAGCTGTTGATCAGTCTTCTTGGTGGTCTTCATGCCACCACACTCGGCCACAGCCCAATGCAGTGGAGCCGCCAGCTTGGCGAACCCCTCCACAAACCTCCGATAATAACTGGCGAAACCAAGAAAAGAACGGAGTTCCGAGGCAGTAGTGGGAATCGGCCAATTGGCAACCACTTCAATCTTGCCCGGATCTGTGGAGACGCCCTCGGCCAATATCACATGGCCCAAGTAGTGTACCTCTTTACGGAAGAATGAGCACTTGCTGAGCTTGGCTTTGAGGCCCTCACGTTGAAGTCGCTCCAGCACCACTTTGAGTCTCTCCAAATGCTGTTCAACAGTGGAGGAAAACACAATGATGTCATCAAGATATAACAATAAAGACTGACACTGTTGGTCACCAAAGATACGTTGCATCAGCTGTTGAAAGGTGCTGGGCGCATTACAGAGCCCGAAAGGCATTCTATTCCACTCAAACAAACCAAAAGGTGTACAAAAAGCAGTCTCAGTGACTGGCACCTGGTTATAACCACTGGCCAAGTCCAGGGTTGAAAACCAGCGAGCGCCGGACAAAGCGTCCAAAGACTCAGGAAGGCATCTCTTTGGGTCTTACGATTCAACTGCCGGTAGTCAACGCACATGCGCAGGTTGCCGTCCTTTTTCCGCACCAACACAATCGGGGATGCGTACGGACTGCTACTCTCACGAATTACTTGGGAGGAGAGCAGCTGATTGATGTGTTCTTTCACGACCTCATACTCCGAAGGTGGGATGCGCCTGTAGCGCTGCGCCACTGGAGTATCATCAATCAAAGGAATGTCGTGGGAGATGAGATTTGTACAACCCAACTCGATGTCACTGGTGGAGAAGACTGAAGAGTACTGTTCAAGCAATGACCTCACCTGACCCTGTTCCTCCACAGACAATGGCAACAAATCCACATCATCCACCTGCTGCTCCACACCAAGGGAAGCCGTCTGGGAGGATGTGGTCGCCACACCAGATGGCATGTCAGTGACCCCTGAAGGAAGACTGACCACATTCACAAAATCCAGCGTCCCAACAATAGTGCGAGGGTACAACATGACATCGTTGCAGCCAACATTAATGACAGGTATGTAGGCTGTGCTCCTGACGACCTGGACTAAGGAAGGGGAAGCAAGCAACTCAGCAGGCAAACCAATATCGGAAGGCTCAAACAGTGCTGTAGAACCAGAGTACTGTTCGGAGCAGGTGGTGGCCACAATTCTCATCATACCACCAGGGATCTGCCAACCCCTCTTACCCCTGACCTTCACTTTCCCTGGAGTGTCTGACGAGGGTAGAATACTGGCATGATGGCACTGTTGCAGTGCCTGGACAACTGGCTTGGGGGCCTCAGAAATACAAGTCTGAGAAAACAAAGCTACACCATGTTGGCCAAAAAGCTCTTGGTAGCACTTACGAATTACATTCATGCCCAGAACACCGGGCACCTGAGAGGGTGCACCACCAGGAGGGTCCCTCACCACCAAAACACCACAGTGGGGCATCAGCTTGCCGCAAAGTTGCATGTCGAGTTGTAAGTATCCCAGGTAAGGAATAGTCAGTCCATTGGCGGCCCTAAGCTCCAACCAATGACAAGAACGGAGGCGCTCCTGGCCCCAAGGCTCAAGATGTAGGCAAAAGAAGCTCTCAGAAATGGAGCCGGTGTCCACCAGACAAGGGACCTTCACACCACCCATGTCAACATCCAAATGAGGGCAAAACGAAATCAATCTGGAAGCATCCAAGTTGCAGGAAACAGCTTGCGAGCCAGTTACGGCCCCACCCAAACTGTGGCTCTGCAGTTCGGTGGGCACTAGTTTTCCAACATGGAATGAGAACGAGACTGCCGACCAGCATTGAAGGGGGGACGCGAGGGAAGCTGCGAACGAGATGTAACACGCTCTCCATCACACTCGCGTGCAAAGTGTCCTGGCTGGTTACAACGCCTGCATATGAGGGGCCCAGGTTGTGGTGGGCGACTGTACTGGTTGGAGTTCTGTAGCTGAGCGATGCTCCCTACAAGCTGATCAAGTTGCTCTTGCTGACGCTTCAACATCTCCCTCATTTCACTCATCTCAGACACTGAGGGGGGTGGAACAGCAGCCTGGGGGCACCATGAACACCATACTGGACACCATACACTGAGGGGACAGATTGGCTGCGACCTCTCACGCCACCAGGCAAACCTTCACGCTCCCATCGAATTGCCTCGGCCCTCACCTCAAGCAAGGTGCTATCAGGTTGGCAATGCACCAACTGCTTCAACTCACGTCGCAAGGAATTATTCAAGATGCGCTCGACAAACTGGTCTCTGAGAAGGGCCTCAGCATTCGGCATGTCAATAGGGGCGCCCCGCTTTACCTTCTCCATAAGGCCCATCAAAGCGAGGGAGAACTCCTGAAGTGTTTCTCACTCTTGCTGACCCCTGGAGAAGAAGCGACATACGACTATGAGCACCCGTACAGCTCCTCCAAAATGGAAAGTATTCTAGCAGGGTCCTCTCTCTCAGCGGCAGAGCGATACTTTATCTCATCCTTGGCCTCTCCTTCTAGGTGGTCGAGCAGTTGATTAATGTAATTTTTTATTCAGCTATTAAGTCTTCTTCCAGTCAAAAAGAGATCATAGTGTTTTTATTTTTTATCTTATTTCTATGTATATTATTCTATTAATAAATGTGTAATTATATGTATTGTCTCAGCTCTCAAATAGATCACCTATTTAATCATATTGTCAGTACTCCTATCTTGACTATTATAACATGCAAAGTCACAGCAGCCTTGCATATAATGGGATTGTTATTTTTGTAATTAGAGAAGACAGTTTTAGCTATTTTTAAATCATTATGCTGTCTTTTTCTATGAGGTGGGATAGTAGGCTACAGCTGGTTGTCATCATTATTCTTTAACGGCTATTGAAGCCACGGGAATATACGAGACCACAGGCATCAAAGGTGGGCCACTTCACGTCACTACAGGTATAGGGCCTGTCAATCAAATGTCCAATGTTAACAGTGTTGCTCTGCAGGTACTCTAATTGCAGTTTGTCTAATGTGAAAACATTTACTCATCATTTGGAATATTCTCAGAGGTTGTCACGACCACGTGAAGTCCAATAAAAAATATATTTACTTGATTATGTGGATATCTAGACTGAACTTATACTGTGCTGTAAATGCATATGGAAATCATTGTTTACAGAGAATACCATGTGAACAACATGTGACAATAATAATAATAAATAAGTTCATGTGAGTCTATGTATCATCGTATTATGAAAAGATAAAGTACGTGCGTGGGTGTAGCCTGTCACTAGCATTTCCATGAAATTAGCCGCAGTGCATCATGCACAATAAAAATTAAAATAAAATGTATGCCTATATAAGGCAATAAATCAGAGGTTAAACAGTAATTGTATGGTACATTCTTAATATTAAACTAGGTATTGCTACTGAGTTGCTATCTAACATTTACTTGACTTAATAAGAAACTAATCGGCAAAGAAAGTACATTAAAATTTATTGTAGTTTAGACAGCCAGCAGAAATCTCCACAGAGTTTAGCCATAGACACTGTTCACCTCTTGTTCAACAAGCTGGCGAAAGCTTCAGCTTCCTCTTCTTCTTCGTTTTTGGCAGTACTCCCACTCCAGACTTCCTGTAACATAGCTGTCAATCAAGGTACAAGGAGGTGGCGGCAGCTTTGTGCCCTTGCTGCTTAGTTCTATACATGCAAGTGACTTTGTTTCTCGCTCGCAGCAACCTGTACTACCTGTGTATTGTTGAATTTGTGTGCGAGGACTTTTATCGTGCATGTGGCAGTTAATATCTGTGCGTGCGAAATAATGTAATTTGCTAGTGAGCAAGTTTTATCGTGCTCACGACATATGACACAAATATGACGCCATATATACTATTAGGCTACACTTATCTGCTTTTTGGGGCAGGTTGTCACTTTGAATATTGTATAGGCTTTCAATTGAATATTGCGGACTGTCATTGATACCTTAAAAAGACAATGTAATTTGTTTTGAATTATTTCAATGCACCATATCAGAATGCCTATCAGAGTATTCAACCACAGTGATTTTTGAGCATGGACACTTCCATTGGACGCCATGCTATCATAAAGTGCAAAGAACTGCCAATGCCACTGCCAATACAATTCTAACAAAAACCAAACATAAGGCCAACACCAAGACAACACAATGCCAACACAACGCCAGCACAACCAATGCAAAGCCAAGCCAATGCCGATACAGCATCAATGGAACGCTGGCACAACACAATGCAACATAAGACAATGCAACACCTATGCCAACACAAAGCCAATGCCAAGACAACAACAACAACACAATACAATGCCAAGGCAACACCAGTGACAACTGAACACCTACACGATGCAATGCCAAGCCAACACCAATGCCAACACAACACTTAGACAATGCAATGCCAAGGCAACTCCAGTGCCAACACAACAAACCACGAATACCAACAACACAATTCAACAGTAATGCAACACTAACTAGCACAATGCAGTTCCTGTGTCAGTGCCAATGCCAACAAAATGCAGGACTAATCCCAAGACAACACCAACACAGTTCAACAGCAATGCAACACTCATGCCAACATAATGCAATACTGACATAACACCAACACACCAAAATGGCAGTGGAGAAGCTTTCCTTCATTTCAAAGAAAGCAGGCTCTTGTTGGCTGGTGACTGATGTATGTGGTGGTGATTGGGACATTGTGATTGGATTCAACAATATATATATTCAACAATAAACAGATATACTTTACTTCTGCTGTCATCACTGTTTGCAGTAGTGTTCCAAAAGTGTTCTCAGATTATTTGTTGCTTGTGGTAACTAGCAATGTAATGCAGTAACTACTTCAAATTAGCTAATCATTACTTTACATTATCATTTATCCTGATTCTTTTGTTGCCACAAATGCATAAACAAATGAAATACCTTTTTGCACATAGTCTGTGCAGGTATACTGCGGATTCTACCTGTGTTTAGCTCAGCCAATAAACGCTGATGGCAAAAACAAAGACAGCCTTAAAGGAATACTTCAACGTTTTGGTCAAAATACCCATTTTCCAACTTAACCAGACTGAGACAAAATGTTCGATACCATTTTCACCTCTGTACGTCCACTGGTTTGGTTCCAATTGGTAGCATTTTGTATTAGCTTAGCAGACTTGAAGTCTGCAGGAGTCATAAGCCTAGACACATCAAAATGAAAAAATAAACCATATAGAAACTCTAAAGCTGTCTTGTTTATGCAATGTATTGTGTATTAGAAATAATTTCTTTAATGGTAGGAACATGGTAGGATCTATAACTGCTCAACACATGTTCAGCACTTGTAGTTCTACATCTATGGCTCTTATACCATCTAACTTTTCCTAAAACCACTTTTGTTCAAAAAAATTTCCAAGATATATATTTCATTACCGTGTAATACACGATACATTATATAAATAAGATAGCTTTGGAGTTGGTGTCAGGTTCATTTTTTTTTTTCACTTTAATGGAGCTAGACTAATGACTCCTGTAGACTTCAAATCTTCATGCTAAGCTAACATGAAATGCTGGAACTGAACCAGTGGATGTACAAAGGTGAAAATAGTATTGAATATCTCATCTGGGTAAGTCAGAAAAAGGGTATTTTGCCCATTTTCCTTTAACATAGAGCCTTAACAGCTTTAACATTTAACATAAGTCTGTCTTTCATCTGTGTTATTACCTTGCAGAGTTAATTAAGGGCCATAAACAGCTAAGCAATAAATCCAATATGTTAAGCCAAAGGTAGTAAGAATAATCAGCATGCACAAGGCATCACAAAGGGGTTGCATTTTAGGTAACGCTTAAGTACTTTAATGCATTACTTTGAATGGAAGCACCATTGCAATGTAATTAATTACTTTTACAAGTAACATTCCTCCACAGTCTAAATGCTCTTTTACAGTAATGGCTTTTCCATAAAACACTGAATATTTTATTATCAATTTGTAAAAAGAAAATAGAAGAAGTCCAATTCAAAGATATTGTATAGACAATTGGCAACTTTAAGTCTCTCACTTTCAGTATTAATATCAGCCTTCAGAAACTCATATCAGTCAAACCAAGTCCCTATAGTGATAGATTTTTGTGTTGATTCTCATAACTTTCCTGATGCCCAGAGGTAAAACTTAAATGTCTGGACTGATGAAAAAAGAAATAAAACATGTAAACACTGTAGCCAGATGGATGAGTAAAGTAAGGGAAATGTGTGTCACAGGTACCATTCCACAAAACTCACTCATCCAAAGGGGTCAAATAATAATAACTTAGCTCTAATGGGGGCAGTATTTTCAAGCTGAGGTATTGTCAATGATGAATGGCTCTATTGTAAAACTTCAATGACGATGACAAGAATATGTCTTCTGGTGGTCTCTTGACAATGGAAATATTTTGTTGATGTTAGGAAACTGAGCCACATCCATTTGGGCTAAGTCCAACTGTGATTCCTTTGTTCCCTTTGTTCTCATTTTTCATTATTGATATCATTATTATTTTTTTTTTCAAGGCGCATGTACAGACAGAAATACCAAGGACGTGAACAAAAAGAGCCACCCTTATACACAAGTGTTTATCACAGCAGCTGTGAACAGTGAGGAAAGACAAGGCAGATAATATAGAACAAAGGCTAAATAGAAAAGCTACCTGGTTGCCATAAAATACGAGGTGTGATATGAAGAGTAAACGAGGCTGAACAATGCGAAGTTGAGAAAAAGTATTGGCACATTTGTGGCAAAAACAGCGTGAAAACTGCAGGACAGGAAGAGATTCAGACATATTGAACATCCTACACAGCCTCACGCTGGCTAACAAATACTCTTCTAAGGAATTGCATTTAATCAGTAAGGAGATGTACACAAAGACACCTACTCACTTACATACACACACAAAGGTGAATGGTGAGTTAGAGTAGTTTTGTTAAATGGCTGATTTGCAGACAATGGCTGTGTTTCCTCTGAGCAACATGGCTGTTTGTTGTCTGTACCCTTGTTAAAGTCTTTTTCAGGCCAATCTGTTTTTACATGACGCTTTGATTGAATCTACTAGTGCTTCACCAGAAGAAAATCCTTCCACAGCTCAGTCATAAGGCTCCTACAGACTGTACGTTTTTTCCCCCGCGATATTACTGTTGCAGACAAATCTTGACAAAACATGACAGAATCTTTTGCACTTCAGTGCACCGTGTGGCTGGCTCAGCGACAGACGATATGGGTCGACTACGACCAAAGACAGGGCGAGTCAAACTTCTAACAGTGTCAGAATTTGTATCCACAATCGGCAATGTGACTTTTGCAGCAACCCACGTCTACAAAGCATTCAATTGGAACGTAACCTTAAAGCTGGCTTTACTGTCTTTCTAACAGCCCTGTCTTAGAGGAATACTCCAACGTTTTGGGCAAAATACCCCTTTTCCACCTTACCCAGACTGAGACGGTTTATTTTTTCACTTTGATGGAGCTAGGCTAATGACTACTGTAGACTTCAAGTCTTTTTGCTCAGCTAACATGAAATGCTAACCATAGGAAACAAACCAGTGTACATACAGAGGTGAAAATGGTATCAAACATTTTTATTATTCTTTTAATCACTTTCATTTTTGTTAGGTGCACATTTGTCTTGTATGTCATAAATTATTGGAACAATGCAAGAAAGAAAGAAATTTTTTGGACCAAAATGTACAGTGCAGATCAGTCCTGTCCAGTTATTGTCTTAGTTTCTCTTTTAACCTCTCTTACTACATGCCGTCAAATAATTGAACAATTTCACACTAACAGACTATAAATACCCCAACACCAGTTCGACTGACAATGCATTCTGACAGCAAACTCATTCAGCCTTGTACACTGTAAAAATGAAAACGTTGAGAAAACACAAATTATCAAGGCAACATGATGCAATAGATTTTTGGGTTTTCTTTATTAAGGCTTACAACAGACACACAATATATACGTATCTGTGTATGTGTTAGTCTGTGTTTTATTTCCTTTTTTTTCCTCTCATACCAGACGTGAAAATTGCAAAGAAGACTGAAAATAAGTCTGCAGTAATTGTAACTCCAAAAACCTTCACATTGTCACACTGATTTGAAACTACTTATTAGGGTATTGATAGAGAGATGTTTGCTGGACAGACAAGTTTTATTAGTTCCATATGACTTTCCAAAACTTTCTAAGTCAGATTAATTTGAAAACTTTTATAAAATCAAGAATTGCTGGTTGTCATTTTTACAGTGTATATTTTACAGCATATTCATGTACTACAGGTACATAAATCTCTGGAATAGATTGAGAGGAAGGGAAGGTGCAGTATGAACAATTAGAAACATGTCAACAACTACTCACATGTGAACACTTATGGCACCTGATAATTTTTTTAGTCAGTTTAGATAGACAATCCTTTTCAAGCCTGCGTGTAAATGTAGTCTTTGGCTTCCCGTTTCTCATATTCTGGCGCACGATTGCTGTAACGCAATGAAGCCCATTTGGGTGCAAATAAACCCTCTATGAGCCAGCAGTCATTCTTTTCCCTTCACTGTTACTGAAGCAGCTCAAAGTGCTGTCGGTTGATGTGATCAGAGATTAGAGGCTCGGCTCTCTGTTTCCAGATTCGGCAGAATGTTCACAAACCTCTCATCTGCACAGACCGAGATCATAGGAACAACATGCAGATTCTGTTAAAGAGCGGATTTCCCTTTTTTGTTTGAATGTCTGGGATCAGATGTTTTCATGCCGCTGCTTCCCCGCAGCATCTCAGACACGCTACTCCCTTTCAAACGCTGAAATTCATGAGTCAGACGGCGGCTAACGCTGCAGCGAAAATTGGAAAAGGTCATTAATGTTTTAACACAGTGAGGGCCATGCTGTCAGTTACCAAATGCCACTCACAGCAAAAAATGTCGCTTTTGTCGCCAGGAAAAGGATGAATCGTGTCAACCCGCTTGTGTCTCTGATGAAGCGGCAAAGATCAACCTTCAGTTTCTGCAGCTAAAGGCAAGCAGAGAAGCACAAAGAGCATCTCAAACTGAGGTGAACTTAAGTCGTTTGTGGCCACACTTCCTCAGCGAGTCTGAAATGAATCATGCCGCTTTGAAAAGGCAAAAGGAAATTGTAAAGTAGATGCATATAAACCATTAGATTTTTGTGATCTCTTTATTCCTGGATCAAACCATATGGAGCTATATGTGGATCACAATTTCTATTTATTGTGCTTTTTCCATAGTAAAGGCCTGATCTAAAGCAGCAGATCACAGAAAGCTTCCCAGAGTCCCTGGATGCATTTGATTTGGCAGCGTTTCTATTTACAGAGCAACAACTCTCACAGGAGCTCCCTTTAACGGCATCAAATAAAGAGAAATGGAAAGAGAATAAGAGAGAGAGGGGGGAAATGGAGGGGTAGTAGAATCAGGGAGAGTGAGGAGAGAGAGAGAGAGGGGGGGGGGGAGAGAGGGGGGGAGAGGGAGAGAGAGAGAGAGAGAGAGAGAGAGAGAGAGATGGTGCCTGCCACACTGAGAATGACAAGCAGACAACCATCTGTCACAACAGACAGTTCATACTGCGTACATAAACACACACACACACACACTTGAAACCACTCACGCACAACTTA